>JZLH01S0067243.1:21185-46432 GCA_001188425.1 Eucidaris tribuloides
TATTGGTCAAAATATCTGTCAAATAAGAGTTTTCTAAAATGCTATTGTCAACTCTACGTCCAAACTATGTCAAATTTATGTCAAATTCTCTCAAAATAATAGTTCTTAATGCTATGTTAATCTCTGTCAATACTAGTTCTAAATGCATATGTCAAATTTATTGTCAATCGGTCTCTCCAATAATAGCTAATGCTATGTCAAATCTATTGTTTCAAATTTATGTCAAAATCTCTGTCAAAAAGAGTTTAATGCGTATGTCAATCTATTTTTTAAAACTATATCAAATTCTATGTCAAATACTCTGTAAATAATAGTTCTAAATAGCCTATGTCAAATCTATGTCAAATTTATGTCAAATTTATGTCAAGATTCTTTCTGTCAAATAAGAGTTCTAAAATGTATGTAAATTTATGTCAAATTTATGTCAAATCTCTGTCAAAATAGAGCTTCTAAATCCTATGTCAAATCTATGTCAAAACGATGTCAATTTATGTCAAATTTATGTCAATTCTCTGCACATATTAGTTCTAAAATGCTATGCTCAAATCTATGTCAAACTTTTCTAACTATATGTCAAATCTCAATCAAATAATGTTTCATAAAAATGCTATTGTAAAATCTATGTTCAAAAAGAGTTCTAAATGCTATGTCAATCTATTTTAAACTATATCAAATTATGTAATCTCTGTAATAATAGCTTCTAATAGCTATGTCAAATCTATGTCAATTTTATGTCAAATTTATGTCAAATCTCTGTAAATAAGAGTTCTAAAATGCTATGTCAAATTTATGTCAATTATGTTCAAATCTTTGTTAAATAAGACGCTAATCCTATGTCAAATCTTATGTCAAACGATGTCAAATTTATGTCAATTTATGTCAAAATCTCTTGTCAAATATAGTTCTAAAATTGTAATGTCAAATCCTATGTCAAACTTTGTCTAAATTGTTCAAATCTCAATCAATAATAGCTTTCTAAAATGCTATGGTCAATTATGTCAAATTTATGTACAATCTCTGATCAAATAAGGGCTGTTAAAATGCTATGTCATATCTTATGTCAAAACTAACTCCTCAGGAAGTTTGCGAAATCTGATTTGATGGATTATATCTCCGGTTTATGTAGTAATAATCAAAGCAAGCTTGGTATCATCGGAAATTATTTATTTATGTCAAATCTCTGTCAAAAGAGTTCTATAATAGCTTATGTCAAATCTATGTCAAATTTATGTCAAATCTCTTCAATAAGAGTTCTAAACATGCTATGTCAAACTCGATGTATAAAACTATGTCAAATTTATGTTCAAATCTGTCAAATAAGAGTTTCTAATGCTTATGTCAAATCTATGGTTAAATTTTGTCAAATCTTGTCAAATAGAGTTATAAAATTGGTTGATCAAATCTATATTTAAAACTATGTCAAAATTATGTTCAAATCTCTTCAATAATATTTTCTAAAATGTATGTCAATCTACGTAAAAACTATAGTCAAATTTATGTCAAAATTCTCTAATATACTTATAAAATGCTATGTCAAATCTATGTAGTATTTATGTCAAATCTCTGTCAAAGGTTCTAAAATGCTATTCAAACCTATGTCCAAAACTTGTCAAATTTATCGTCAAATCTTTGTCAAATAATTAGTTCTTAATAGCTCTGTCGAATCTACGTCAATTTTATGTCAAATCTCTGTCAAATAGAGTTCTAAAATGCTTTTATGTCAAATCTTTTTAAAACTATGTCAATTTATGTCAAATCTCGTCAAATAAGAAGTTTCTAATATGCTTATGGTCAAATCTATGTGCAAACTATGTCAAATTATATGTCAAATCTCTGTCAAATAATAGTTATAAAATGCTTTATGTCATAATCTATGTCAAAACTATGTCAATTTTGTCAAATCTTCTCATTATATAGTTTAAAATTCTATGTCAGATCTATGTCAAATTTTATGTCAAATCTCTGTCAAAAAAGAGTTTAAATGCTATGTTCAAATCAGTATGTCAAAAAACGTTATGTCAATTCAAAAACAAAAAAAATCTTATGTCCAAATCTCTGTCAAATGAATAGCTTCTAAAATGCTATGCTCAATCTATTGTCAAAATTATGTCAAATTTGCGTCAATCTCTCTCAAAATTAATAGTTCTAAAACCTATGTCAAATCTATGTCAAATTTATTGTCAAATCTCTGTCAAAGGAGTTCTAAAATGCTTATGTCAATCTATTTTAAACTATGTCAATTTATGTCAATCTCGCAAATAATAGTTCTAAATGCTATGTCAATGCTCATGTCAAATTTTATGTCAAATTTATGTCAAATCTCTAACAAATAATAGTTCTAATAGTAAGTTCAAATCTATGTCAAATTATGCTCAAATTTATGTCAAATCTCTGTCAAATAATAGTTCTACTTGTTATGTCAATATCTATTGTAAAAACTATGTCAAAATTTATGTAAATCTCTGTCACATTTGTAATTTTAAGAACACATTCAAAGTCTCCGAAACACGTTGATTTTCCGAACAATTGAATTTTTAAGAAACAATTGAGTCCCGAAACACGTTGGAATTTCCGAAACACTTTGAATTCTTTGAAACTCAATTGAATTTCGAAACAACATTGATTTTACGAAACAAGTTGAATTTTCCGAAACAATGAAGTCTCGACAGTTGAATTTTCCGAACACATGGAAGGTCTCCGAAACACGTTGAATTTTCCGAACACATTGAATTCTCGAACACATTTGAAGTTCCGAAACACGTTCAATATTCGAAAACACCTTGAAGTCTCCCGAACACGTTTGAACTTTCCGAACACATTGAATTTTTCATGTAACACTTGACTTTCCGAAACAAGTTGAAATGTCTCCGAAACTTGCTTGGAAGTTCCGAAACACATTGCATTTTTCCAAACACAATTAATTCTTTCGAACATGTTGAATTTCCGCAACGATATTGATTTTTCCGAAACCATTGGAATTTATGTCAAATTTATCGTCAAATTCTTCTGTCAAAGAGTTCTAAAATGCTTAATGTCATAATTATGTCAAAACTATGGCAAAATTAGGTCAATCTCTGTCAACTAATAGTCTAAATGCTATGTCAAATCTCTGTCAAATTTATGTCAAATCTTGTCATAAGCAGTTCTAAAATGCTATGTCAAATCTATTTTTAAAAACCGATGTCCAATTTATGTCAAATCTCTGGTCAATAATATCTTTCTAAATAGCTTATGTAATGTCATGTCAAAATTTATGGTCAAATTTATGTCAAATCTTTGTCTATGTCTCTAAAATGCTATGTCAAATGTATTTAAAACTATGTCAAATTTATGGTCAAATCTCAGTCAAATAGTGTTTCTAAATGCTATGTCAAATCTCTATGTCAAAACTCTGTCAAATTTATGTCAATCTCTCTTCAAATATAGTTCTAAATGCTATGTCAATCTATGTCAAATTTATGTCAATCTCTGTCAAACGAGTTGTTTTAAAATGCTATGGTCAATTTGTTTTAAACTGATGTCAATTTATGTCAAATCTCAGTCAAATAAGGTTCTAAAAATTGCTATGCTGAAATCTATTCGTCAAAACTATGTCAAATTTATGTTCAAATTCTCTCTCAAATAATAGTTTCTAAAATGCTATGTCAAATCTACGTTAAATTTATGCTCAAATCTCTGTCAAAAGGTTTCAAATGCTATGTGAATCTATGTCAAACTATGGTCAAATTTATGTCAAATCTCTGTCAATTAATAGTTCTAATAGCTATGTCAAATTTTATGTCAAATTAGTATGCTCAAATACTTTGACAGAATAATAGTTCTTAATACTAAGTCAATCTACGTTCAAATTTATGTCAAATCTCTGTCAATAAGAGTCTAAAAATGCTATGTCAAATCTATTTTAAAACTATGTCAAATTATATGTCAATCTCGTCAAATAGTTCTAAGCGCTATGTCAAATCTATGTCAAATTTATGTCAAAATCTCTTCAAAAGAGTTATTCGTAAAATGCTATGTCAAATCTGATGTCAAAACTTATGTCAAATTTATGTCAAATCTCTGTCAAATAATAGTTGCCTAAATTGCTATGTCAAATCTATGGTCAAACTATGTCAAATTATAGGTACAATCTCTCTCAATAATAGTTTCTAAAGGCTAGTGTCAAATCTATGTCAAATTTATGGTCAAATTCTTTCAAAAGAGTTCTAAATGCGGTATGTCAAAACTATTTTAAGACTATTGTCAAATTTATGTCAAATCTCTGTCAAATAATAGTCTAATAGAAGCGCTATGTCAAATCTATTCAAATTTATGTCAAATTTTTATGTCAAATCGCTGTTAAATAATAGTTTAAATGCTAAGTCAAATCGTATGTCAAATTTATTGTCAACATTAATGTCAAATCTCTGTCAATAATGTTTAGTTTCTAATAATGTTATGTCATATCTAAAGTAAAAAACTATGTCAAATTTATGTCAAAATTCTGTCAATAATAGTTCTAAATACCTATGTCAAATCTATAGTCGAAATTTAGTCAATCTCTGGTAAATATAGTTCTAAATAAGCTATGATCAATCTATGTCAAATTTATGTCAAAATTTATGTGAAATCTCTGTCAAATAATAGTTCTAATAGCAATTTAATTTATGTCAATTTATGTCAATCTCTGTCAAATATAGAGTTCTAAAATGCTTTGCAAAATCTATTTTAAACTATGTTCAATTTATGTTCTAAATATCATGTCAAATAATAGTTCTAATATGCTATGTCAAATCTATGTCAAAACTTATTCAATTTAGTCAAATCTCTTCAAATAATAGTTCTAAATGCTATGACAATCTATGTTAACTATGTCAAATTTATGTGAAATCGTCTCTCAAATCATAGTTCTAAAAATGCATATGTCAAAATTCTAATGTCAAATTTTATGTTCAATCTCTGTCAAAAAGGTCTAAATTCATATGTCAAATCTATTTTAAACTTATGTCAAATTTATGTCAAATCGTCTGTCAATAATGTTCTAAAAGATAGCTATGTTCAATTTATGTCAATCTCTGTCAAATAATAGTTCTTAATAGCTATGTCAAATCTATGTCAAATTTAGTCAAATCTCTGTCAAATGGAGACTCTAAAATTGCTATGTCATTAATCTATTTAAAACGTATGTCAAATTTATGTCACATCTCTGTCAATCAATAGTTCTAAATTAGCTATGTCAAATCTTGTCATAATTTATGTCAATTTATGTATTTAATCTCTGTCAATAATAGTTCTAAAATAGCTATGTCATATCTATGTCAAATTTAGTTGTCATTTATGCTCAATCTCTGTCAAATAATAGTTTATAAATAGCTATGTCAAATCTATGTCAAAAACTTTGGTAAATTTAGGTCAAATCTCTGTCAAAATAGCTTCTAAAATGCTATTCAAATCTTATTAAAACTATGTCAAAATCTATGTCAAAACTATGTCAAATTTATGTTCAAATCTCTGTCAAATAATAGTTTCTAAATAGCTATGTCAAATCTATGTCAACTTTATGTCACAATCTCTGTCAAATAAGAGTTCTAAAATGCTAATGTCAAATCTATGTTAAACTATGTCAAATTTATGTCAAATCTGTCAAATATAGTTTAAATAGCTATTGTCAAATTATGCTACTAATTTATTGGTCAAATCTCTGTCTCAAATAACCGAGGTTCTAAATGCTATGTAAATGCTATGTTAAAACTATGTCAATTTATGTCAAATCTGCTAAATAAGAGTTTCCTAAAATGCTTATGTCAAATCTATGTTAAATTATGTACAAATTCTCTGTCAATTGAGAGTATCTAAAATGCTTTGTCAAATCGTATTTTAAAACTATGTCAAATCTTATGGTCAAAGTATCTGTTCAAATAGAGTCTAAATGCTATGTCAAATCTACGTCAACTATGTCAAATTTATGTCAAATCTCTTCTCATAATAGTTCTAAAAATGCATGTGCAAATCTCTGTTCAAATACTGTTCTAAATGCTATGTCAAATTTTATGTCAATCTCTCCTCAAATAATATGTTCTAAAATGCTATTCAATCTATGTCAAATTTATGTCAAATCTCTGTCAAAAGAAGTTCTAAAATGCCATGTCAAATCTTTTTTAAAACTATATCAAATTTATGTCAAATCTCTGTCAATAATAGTTTAAATTATGCTATGTCAAATCTATGGTCAAATTTATGTCAAATTTTGTCACATCTCTGTCAAAATAAGAGTTCTAAAATGCTATGTCAAATTTATGTCAACATTTATGTTCAAATCTCTGTCAATAAGAGCCTAAAATCTATGTCAAATCTATGTCAAACGATGTCAAATCTTATGTCAAGATCTTCTGTCAAATAATGTTCTAAAATGCTATGTCAAATCTATGTCCAAAACTTTTTCTAATATATGTCAAAATCTCAATCAAATAATAGCTTCTAATGCTATGTCAAATCTATGTCAAAAGAAGTTCTAAAATGCCTATGTTCAGATCTATTTTAAAAACTATATCAAATTTATGTCAAATCTCTGTCAATAATAGTTCTAATAGCTATGTCAAATCTTTGTCAAATTTATCTGTCATTTATGTCATAATCTCTTGTCAAAATAAGAGTTCTAAATGTATGTTCAAATTTATGTCAAAATTATGTCAATCTCTTGTCAAATAAGAGCTCTAAAATCAGTCAAATCTATGTCAAAACGATGTCAAATATTATGCTCAATTTATGTCAAATCTCTGTCAAATAATTAGTTTTCTAAAAATGCTATGTCAAATCTATGTCAACTTTGTGCTAATATATGTCAAATCTACAATCAAATAATAGTTTCTAAAATGGCTATGTCAAATCTATGTCAAATTTATGTCAAATCTCTGTCAAATAAGCGGTTGTAAAATGCTATGTTCTATTATGTCAAAACTTAAACTCCTCAAAGAGTTGTCGAAATCTGAGTCTTGATGGATTATATCTCCGCGTTTTGTAGTAATAATCAAAGCAAGCTTGGTATCATCGGATAATTATTTAATTTATGGTCAAATCTCTGTCAAAAAGAGTTCTAAATAGCTATGTCAAATCTATGTCAAATTTATTAGTACAGTCAAATCTCTCTCAAATAAGAGTTCTTAATGCTATGTCAACTCGATGTTAAAACTATGTCAAATTTATGTAAAATTGTCAATAAGAGTTCTAAAATGGCCTATGTCAAATCTTGTTATTAAAATTTTATGTCAACTCTCTGCTTCAAATAAGGTTATAAAATTGCCGTTGTCATCTATTTTAACTATTGTCAAATTATGTCAAATCTCTCTCAATAATAGTTCTAAAATGCATATGTCAAATACTACGTCAAAACTTTGTCAAATTGTATGTCAAATCTCTCTTCAATAATACTTTAAAAATGCATGTCAAATCTATGTCGTTTATGTCATCTCTGTCAAAAGAGTTCTAAAATGCTAATTGTCAAAACCTATGTCAAAATATGTCAAATTTATGTCAAATCTTGTCATAATAGTTCTTAATAGCTATGTTCGAAATACAGTCAAATTTAGTTCAAATCTCTGTCAAATAAGAGTTCTAAATTGCTATGTCAAATTTATTATAAACTATGTCAAATTTATGTTCAAATCTCAGTCAAATAAAGAGTTCTAATATGCTATAGTCAATCTATGTTCAAAACTATGTCAAATATATGTCAAATCTCTGATCAATAAATAGTTATTTAAATGCTATGTAAATCTATGTCAAAACTATGTCAAATTTATGCTCAAATCTCTCTCATATAATAGTTATATTCTATGTCAAATCAGATATGGGTCAAATTTATTTCAAATCTCTGTTCAAAAAGAGGTTCTAAATTGCTATGTCAATCTATGTCAAACTATGGTCAAATTTATGTTCAAATCTCTGTCAAATACATATGTTCTAAATGCTATGTCAAAATCTATGTCAAAATTATGTCAAATTTAGGTCAAATCCTCTCTCAAATAATAGTTCGAAACGCTATGTCAAATCTATGTCAAATTTATGTCAAATACTCTGTCAAAAAGAGTTCTAATGCCTATGTCAAATCTATTTTAAAACGTATGTCAAATTTATGTCACATCTCTGTCAAAATAATAGTTCTAATAGTCTGTCAAATCTATTCAAATTTATGTCAAATTTATGTAAATCTCTAACAAATTAATTATAAAACTTTAATTAGCTAATGTCAAATCTATGTCAAATATTATGTCAAATTTAATGTCAAATCTCTGCAAATATAGTTTCTACTATGTTATGTATCATTCTATGTAAAACTATGTCAAATTATTATGTCAATCTCTGCTCACATTGATCTTAAGAAACACATTCAAGTCTCGAAACACTTTTGAATTTATCCGAAACAATTGAATTTTAAGAAACACAATTGAAGTCTCCGAAACACGTTGAATTTTTTCCGAAACACATTGAATTTTATTCAAAGCATCTACCATCTCACCTCTGAATATCGATTTATTTCTTGTTTTAAACGACTAAATTGGGTACATTACGCAAAACGACACAGAAATTTAGATTTGATTGAAACACTATAATTCCTTACACGAAAAAATCCCATTTGTGCGCGGACAAAGGATACTATAAATGCTTATGTTTTGTCACTTCTAAGTTTTGCACAGCGTTGAGATGTGTCTTATTCAGAGCGAAATGAAGACTGGCTTCAGGGTGCTTGAACACCAGGAAAGACGGCCACATTAGTAGAGTACATTTAAAGCCCCGCCCCCCCCCCCCCCTGTGGTGATTTGAAACGGGTTTGTATAAATGTTAAATGCACAGCTAAGTGAGATGTGATGATAACTTTGTCCATGTTACGAGATTACAACAACCCATTTTCGTAGATTTGTGGGCGATTAGCAGGCCAAGAAACACTTGATTAGATGGAGAATAGAAAGAAAAGGGAGAAGATGGCCAGAAGAGAGACGAGGACGACCACGGTGAGAAACATGGACAAACAAGTTGAAAGAGGATTTTGAGAGGTTACAAAATTCTAGGCTGAGACGGTTCGGTAAATAAAAAGGCGTTACAGAGAGATTGCGCCGAGATCCTTTAAAATAGCTCAATTTATGTTTTTAAATAATGTTTTCGTACAGAATTCGATCCTAAATGAACTTTCATCAACTAAGTTATTCGTTTTCCCCCAGTCATGTCACGTTTTTTTAATCATCGAGTCCATTATAAACGCAAACCTTCATTCTTACAAAATAGAAAAGAAAAAATCCCAATTGTGGAGTTATTATTTCTCAATGTAATGTCATGAAGACAGAATGTGCCCATACACTATCCACCGCTTAAAATCAACTTAATTTCCGAACAATTTTATAGTAAAAATTATTATACAACGTTAAAAATGATACAGCTGCATTATACAAATATAAAGTACAGCAAAGCTAAGATTGTCCCACATTAAGTTAATATCACTCCACCTATTCCTCGGGTCGTATCAATGATCAAAATATGTTTTGAAAATTAAGTAAATATAAAGAAAAGAAATACGATGAACAATTGCAAATAGCAGAAACAAACGGAGGCAACAATACTCAACTTATACAAACAAGAAAGAACTCACAAAACCTGTAAATCAAATAAAGTCCTCTAGAATATGAATATATCTTTCATGACTTTTGCGTGATTCAAATTATCATTCCTTCTTGACCGTTTCTTACGTTGTGTATGTTGGGCTTCAATTGAGTAGTAAATATTACATCATTGTTTTCCCTATAGAAACCTGTCCATTTACAGTTAGTGGTTCCCTACTTATGATTATTGAATTGGCACGAAATCGTACTTTGTTTACAGTATCAAAAAGTTTTATACTGAATAGTTTTATTTGCAAAAATATATATTACTTTTACCAATAAACCTTTTGTTAGAGTGAGGAAAACGCTATTGGATTGTTCTCATATTTTTTCCACCTAGAAGTATTACCAGAATTGCTAACATATCGGAATGCGGTTAAAAAGCGGAACAGATTCACAATGGAGAAAACGCTCATCTGCTATTTCATTTGAGAGGAGAAACCACTTGTTAATACGCTGAATAGGTTTCTTTGGTTGTATTTAACAAATACCTCACTGTGTGACTAAATGATACCAAAAAAAACACCAATTATCTTATAAAAACCATAGTGTCTGTACTTTGTTTCAATCGATCCTGTTTCATGATATGTACAAAGGTACCAATACCGTTATATTGGATACTAGTATGTTTAAATCTAAAAATATTGTTAATAGGAATATATTTGTTTTATTGCGATTGGCATGTTGTTGAACAAATAGATGACATATTGATGGTTGCGGCAGCTAAACGAACTGCGTATCTATTCAAAACAAGCCATCCGCTGGTATCGCGTTATACTGAACATGCTGAAGAAAACAACTATTTAGATCGAACTCATAAGGACGATGCAGCTATTTATTATATTGCCTTTTTACGGGAAAGGTGATTGGTTCATATATCTCATCTATATAAAAACAACCAGGGCCTTGTGTCATGGCTAGGAACCAAAGAGTGAATTTCAAAACAGCTTTTTTCACCATACGCATCATCGTGAATTGGTGGTAGAAAAGAAGATGTTCGCTACGGTCTGTCCTTAATAAAGTGTCCAAACATCGTCCAATTGTCATATAGTCGTTGTGTGTCATAATCCACTTGAGAAAATTTTTGATTTGTGTATTTTTAATGCATCCCGACAGCGGTACTTTTATCTCGTGATAATTAGTCTATACGTAATGAAATTATTATCCCCTCTTTCCGAAATTGAAATATGTTCATAGTGTTCATCATTTCTTATAGCTTAATAACAATTTGCCGCGTTCGGACTCACGTGTACTACGGCGTATTCATAGTGCAATAAATGGAATACTTCTACCAGTATGTAACTTAAATCGATTTGTTGCCACAAGCACAAAAATGTATTATTTATTGTTTATTTTACTATTTCAATTTCCATTATTGCAGCGTATTCTGACTCTATTGTTATAACATGTTTGTCTTGACTTGATGCCTGTTTTTATTTCCGTACGATAACAATAAATAATACCAAAAGAAAACACCGTGATCCATTTCAGGGGCACCCTATATTGCTACTACTGGTTTCCTTCGAGCCAGTTTGATAAATTAGACAAAAATTACCAAAAGGTGTGGAGAATATTACATGGGAAATTATCTATCTAGGGAGGGGCTGCATAGTAATAGGCAAATATTACTGCCAGCTTCCCCTGAATTTCACTTAACCTCGAACATTAGTGCTTGTTATAAAGTGTTCGATATCCCAGCTTAATAAAACAATTACAATAACAGAACTTCCTAATTGGTGTTGTGCTAATGCGTTAATTCCTAGTACCCCCGTTTGCTTCCAAACGTCTCCAACTTTCGCTATTCGCCATCGGTAGCAATGGACAAATTTGCTGCAAAATTTACACTCAGCTGCCACGCGCTCGGTGCGCTGGTGCAGAGAGCCGCAGCACGAACTCGAGGTGCGAGTCAAATTTCTGTAAATTTCCGCGATTGCATTTTGATTATGACAAACAAATTAATCATTATAGGGTTAACGTGAAATCTTCATAGACACCATATGAATGTAAAAAATAACATAAAAATAAGATACTAAAATTGTCAAATGATCGTCGGCGCGATCATGTGTGTAGGCATGGCGCAGTTAGTGCACGAGTGCCAAAATAGAAATAGAAGCCATGCGCAGCTTCCACCGCCAGACAAAAAGTTGAAAAATATACAAGCTGTTGGAGGTTGATTTTAAGATTCTAGTGAAATATATTTTTGATCCTGCGAATTGACCAATTACGCTTCAAACACATGCTTACAGAAATTCAGAGGGATATAAACATTAGTATAATATACATTAACGCAACCATAAGAACATCAACAATAAATTAACTAAAAAAAAAAAACAAAGAACAAACGTCTGATGATTGTACGTCATTAAAGCCCTTATTCCGATCAAACGTACACAGAGTCGGAATCCTCTTTTATTTTTAGTTTTTCTTTTTCTTAAATAAACCTTCATACGTGTTTACATTACTTTTGTATTTTTAATGCAGTGAAGTTTGACAACACCCGTACTTCATGCAGCATCGCAAGGTTCCACCTTTGTATAAAGTCGCATTATGCAATAATGAATGACGACACGTTCATGTTCCCATCGCGACAATTATGGTACACAAACTATTTTAAAGACGCATATGTTAAGGCGAAGGAAATGACAAGCTCGTCTTACTTCAATAAGGCCCTGCTGGTAAAACAACTGCGAAAAGCTCAACAATTGCTGTCAAACAACAAAACTTCAGATCGTGCAATAAAACTGGCATTTTACATTATGCAAATTTTAGTAGCATTTTCCGGTGCTAATTAAATGTGATTGGATGGACGTATATACACAGTCAATGGATTCATATTTTTTCTTACAAAACCACCATAATTTCGCGGTCTATTGGCGTGCATTAGGATGCAAGATTACGATGAATGTTTGTTGTTGTTGTTGTTGTTGCTCTGGCTTTCTGTAATTGATTTTTTAATAATTTGCGTGCCTTAAGCCCTTTCGATCGATCATTTTCACTCAAACGAATTGATGGATCTTTTACAGTTATATGTATCCATTTCATAACTTCGATTTGATAATTTGTAGATTAATTGTAGGTAGTTTGAGTGTATAGTTGCAAAAGAGGTTAATACAATATTCACAAAAATGATTATAAAATATTCAGTTGCCTTTGGCTCACCTATTTATTAGCTATACAATTAAATTGATGGCCCACATTACAAACAAGTTGCGAGATACAGCATAAACTATTCTAAATATATTTTTCCATAGGGTTGTTAAAAAAGAGAATTTTCTCTCAAAGCGGATGTAGCCTCTTTTACAACTATCATGCTCGTCATATAGAGTTATGAAAATTACGTAAATAAGCGATAAAGTATACCTATAATTTTAACGCTCTTTTAAAATTATCGCAATATCGCCTTTCGCGTGTTTAAGTTCATGCGAATCATTAGATTTGTGACTTTATCATTGTAGGATATCGGGTTCATTATTAAAAAAAGAAACCCTTTTCAACATCCTTTAAAGCTTCAAGGGCAAATCATCGTGTAAGCGGATCGCCAGAACGACAGAGAAACATATATCAATTAATATAAATGCGTTATTTATAGATAAAACAGGTCCCACGTAAATTTTGATTTCATCTTCTTACGCCCACTCTCGAGTACTGCCATTTGATTAATCTCCCTATAGTTTTAACTAATTATTTTAAGACAGACATATTCATTGATTGAATAGAATTGAAAATGGATTTGAATTTCAAGACCGACATATTGCTTCATGTAGACACTGGGTATGTCAATTGTATCTTTTCGATCTTATGAAAGAGTCAATCTTATCGTTAAGAATGATTTTTTTTTTGCTGTGTAGTTGGAATAATTATAGGGCTTCGAAACTGGCATCATTTCTAATCGCTTAAATTCTTATGTTTTTATTATTCTGTGTGTACAACAAAGGATGTTCCAAATTTTATACGACAGCTCTTAATTATATGAAACTGATCAGGAACGTCGTTAAGTTAAACAATGTTAAAAATTGAAACACAATGTCAATCTTTGACCAATAAATATTAAAAATTGAACATTCTGTTGAATACTTAAACATTCTTTAAACTTTTTAAACATACCTGCATCAATTCATTATAGGAATACAGCGTTGTAAAAATGCTTAAACAGCCGTTTTTAATGTTTGATTGTACCAAACTGATGGCTTGTTTTGCAGGTTGGTCGGCGACGTAGCAACTATGCGAATATAATTCCAGTTGTTTATAAAATTATTTTATATTTTTGGACTTATTCACAACTAAAATCCTTTCATAGCCTAGAAGATAATCGGATGATTTTCTACGCTTTCAGCTTTACTTAAGTATAATTTCATTATTTCAGGTTACGTGCGAATGGTGGCTACCCTTTAAGAACATTCTGCACACCTCATTAACCTCTAATGAACGATAGGCTTCCACAGAAACACACAAAGTAAAACAGCGATTGTAAAATTTTTTAACCTGGTTTATTATATGAACTTGTTTAAACTTTTTTCTTTTGAATATTTATTGCAAAACTAGTAGAGCGGATAAGCAGCCAAAATCAGGGAATTGATGCAAAATCTTGACTAAAGCATGAAACTTTCACCAGTGTTATGTACATTGCATAAAGCTTTATTTTAGATCGGGAGTAAGTCAGATTTTGACCTCTTTGAATTGAACCTCTCGAGGTCATATGACCTTTAAATTTATGCAACGGGGGCATGCTGGGAAGGGAGTGAAATGAGAACGGAAATTTGACAGGGGAACGTGATAAGGAGAGAAATTCGACTGCCCCGTTTCTTCCTCAGGAACAGTAGTATGTGACATTGTAGTGTGCACTTTATCAATTCTGAGTGGCTGAAAACATATTTGTTGAATCCGTTTGGATACAATAGTCGCAGTGTTAACTCCTTGCCGTTGCTGCTATATACGACAGAATTGTTCAACGAGAGACAATGCATCTGTTATTTTTTTGGGAAACATGGTTAAGCATGAAGAGAATGTGAATATAATATCTCGTAAAAAGTCTACACAACATTTTCATTTTTCACTTATACTGGTAATAAGACGTATAATATATGGGCAAAGGCATAAGACATATTATCAATTTGTTTATCGTATGTTTCATCGAAAATTTATTACATTTCCTACTCAGTAAAAACGGCTGTCTAAAATTGTATACAACGTGGTTAACTTATGAACTGATCTGGAATTGTTTAAAAGTTTGAACAAGTGTTTCAAAATTGAAACAGCAATGTTCTTTTTTTGCAATAAATATCAAAAAAAAAGTTTAAACAAGTTCATATAATAAACCAGGTTGTACAAAATTTTAAACAGCTGTTTTTACTTTGTGTGCTTTTGTGGAAGCCTATCGTTCATAGAGGGTTAATTGAGGTGTGCAGAATTTCTTAAAAGGTTAGCCCATTCGCCGTACCGAAATAATGAAATTATACTTAAGTAAAGCTGAAGCGTAGAAATCAATTCCCGAATTACTCCTTCTAGCTATGAAAGATGTTTAGTTGTGAATAAAGTCAAATATATTTTATAAACAACTGGAAATATATTCCCACTAGTTGCTGTCCCGACCAACACTGCAAAACAAGCACAGTTTGTACACATCACACACATTAAAAACGGCTGTTTAAAATTGTTTACAGACGCTGTTTCCTATATGAATTGATCAGGTATTGTTTAAAAGTTTAAACAACTGTTTAAAGTTTCAAACAGAAATGTTCAATTTTTAATATTTATTGCTCAAAAGATTGAACATTGCTGTTTCAATTTTTAAACAATTGTTTAAACCTTCAACAGTTCCTGATCAGTTCATATAATTAAGAGTGTCGTATAAAATTTGGAACATCCTTTTTTGTACACAGAAAATAAAAACAATAGAATTTAACCGTTAGAATGATGCCAGTTTCAACGCCTTAGACATTATTCCAACTAACACAGCAAAAAAAAACTTCTTCTTAACGAATAACATTGCTCTATTCATAAGATCGAAAAAGCATACAATTGCACAATACCCAGTGTCTACATGAAGCAATATGCTGGATCTTGAATTCAACATCCATTTCAATTCTAATTCAATGCAAGAATGTGTCTGTCTTAAAATAATTAGTTAAAACTATAGGGAGATTAATCAATGCAGTACTCGAGAGTGGGCAGAAGAGTGAATCAAAATTTACGTGGGACACGTTTATCTATAAATAACGCATTTAATGTAATTGGATATATGTTTCTCTCTGTGTCTGCTGGGTCCCTTAACGATGATTTGCCCTTGAAGCTTTAAAAGGATGTTGAGAAGGGTTTCTTTTTTTAATATGAACACGATATCCTACAATGATAAAGTCCAAAACTAATGTTCGCATGAACTTAAAACACTCGAAAGGGGGCATACTTGCGATCATTTTTAAAAGAGCGTTTAAAATTATAGGTATACTTTCATCGCTTATTTACGAATTTTCATAACTCATATATGACGAGCATAATAGTTGTAAAAGAGGCTACATCCGCTTTGGAGAAAATTCTCTTTTTTTAGACAACCCTATGGAAAAATATATTTAGAAGTAGTTTATGCTGTATCTCGCACTTGCTCTTGTAATGTGGCATCAAATTTAATTGTATAGCTAAATAAATAGGTGGCCAAGGCACTGAATATTTTAGTAACTCATTTTTGTGGAAAATTGATATATAACCTCTTTTGCAACTATACACTCTTCACATACCTACAAATTAATCTACAAAATTATTCATATCAGAGTTATGAAATGGTACATCATACCTGTAAGATTCATCAATTCGTTTGAGTGAAAATGATCGATCGACAGGGGCTTAAGGCACGCAATTAATTTACCAAACATCACTTAACAGAAGCCAGAGCAACAACAACAACAACAACAAAACAACTTCACTGTAATCTGCATCCTAATGCACGCCCAATAGACCGGAAATTATGTGGTTTTGAAGAAAAAAATGAATCATTGAACTGTGTTATAACGTCCATCCATCAACATTTAATTACACCGGAAAATCTAACTAAAATTTGCATAATGTAAAATGCCAGTTTTATTGCACGACTCTGAAGTTTTGTTGTTGACGCAATTGTTGACTTTTTCACAGTTTGTTTACCATCAGGGCCTTATTGAAGTAAGACGAGCTTGTCCTTCGCCTTACATATGCGTCTTTAAAATAGTATTTGTGTTACCATAATTGGCCGCGATGGGACATGAAACGTCGTTTCGTTGGCATCATTATTGCATAATGCGACTTTATACAAAGGTGGAACCCTGCGATGCTGCATGAAGTACGGGGTTGTCAGAACGTCACTGATTAAAAATAGCAAAAAGTATGTAAACGTATGAAGGTTTATTTAAGAAAAAGAAACTAAAAATAACAAGAGGATTCCGACTCTGTGTACGTTTTAGATCGGAATAAAGGGCGTTAATGACGTACAAATCATCAGACGTTTGTCTTTTTGTCTTTTTTTTTGTTAGTTAATTTATTTGTTGCATTTCTTATGTTGCGTAAATGTATATTATTACTGTTTATATCCCTCTATGAATATTCGTAAGCATGTGTTTGAAACGTAATTGGTCAATTCGCAGGATCAAAAATAATTTCACTAGAAATCTAAAATCAACTCCAACGCTTCGTATATTTTTCACTTTTTGTCTGGGTGGAACTGCGCATGCTCTATTTTCTATTTGGCACTGTGGCACTACTGCGCATGCTCACTACATGATCGCCGCGACGATCAATTTGACAATTTTAGTATCTATTTTTTATGTTATTTTTTACATTCCATTGGTGTCATGATGAAGATTTCACGTTAACCCTTCAAATGATTAACGTTGTTTTATGAATCATAAATTCAAATTCGGAAAATTTACAGAAATTTGACTCGCACCGCGTTCGGCTGCGGCTTCTGCACCAGCCCGCACGCGACGCGTGCAGGCTGTGTACAATTTTGCAGCAAATTTGTCCATTGCTACCATGGCGAATAGCGAAACGTTGGAAGACGTTTCGGAAGCAAACGGGGGTAACCTAGGAATTACGCATTAGCACAACACCAATTAGGAGTTCTCGTATATTGTAATTGTTTTATTAAGCTGGGGATATAAAACAATTATACCAAGCACTATGTTCGAAGGTATAGTGAAATTCAGGGGAACTGGCAGTAATATATTTCCTATTACTATGCCAGCCCCTCCTCAGATAGATAATTTCCCATAATACTCTCCCACAGCTTGGTATTTTTGTCTAATATTATCATAAACTGGCTCGAAGGAAGACCAGTAGTAGCAAATATAGTTGCCCCTGAAATGGATCACCGGTCGTATTTCTTTTGTGTATATATTTGGATTGTATCGTACGGAAATAAAAACAGCATCAACGTTCAAACGAAAACATGTTATAACACATAGAGTCAGAATACGCTGCAATATGAAATTGAAATAGTAAAATAAACATAATAATAACATTTTTGTGTCTTGTGCAACAAATCTGATTAAGTATACCATGGTAGAAGTATTCCACTTTTATTGCACTATGAATACGCCGTAGTACACGTGAGTCACGACGCGGCAAAATGTGTATATAACTAAAATTGAATTGAACACTTATGAACATATTTCATATTTCGGGAAAGAAGGGGTATATAAATTTCATTACCTATAACTACATTATCACGGAAATAAAGTACCGCTGTCGGGGATGCATGTAAAAATACACAAATCAAAAATTTTCTCAAGGTTGTGGATTTATGACACACAACGACTAATGACAATTGGGACGATGTTTGACACTTTTATTAAGGACAGACCGTAGCGAACATCCCTTCTTTTACCACCAATTCACATGATGTCGTTTGAATAAAGCTGTTTTGAAATTCACATCTTTGTGTTCTATGCCATGCCAACGGCCCTGCGTGTTTTAATTTAGATGAGATATATGAACCAATCACCTTTCCCGTAAAAAGGCAATATAATAAATAGCTGCATCGTCTTATGATTCGATCTAAATTATGTTGTTTTCTTCAGCATGTTCAGTATAACGCGATACCAAGCGGCATGGCTGTTTTGAATAGATAACCAGTTCGTTTTAGCTGCCCGTAACCATCAAATATGTCATCTATTTTGTTCAATCAGACATGCCATATTCCAAAATAAAACAAATATATGCCTATTAACAATATTTTTAGATTTACACATACTGTATCCAATATACGGTATGTTAACCTTGTACATATCATAAAACAGATCGCTTGCAAACAAAGTACAGCACCATGGTTTTTATAAGATGATTGGTGTTTTTTTGCTATCTTTAGTCACACAATGTGAGGTATTGTTTATACAATACAGAGACCAAAGAAACCTATTCACGATTAACAAGTGGGTTTCTCCTCTCAATGAAATGCAATGCGTTTTCTCATTGTGGAATCTGTTCCGCTTTTTACCCCATTCCCATATCGTTAGCATTCTGGTAAATACTTCTAGGTGGAAAAAATGAGAACAAATCCAAATAGGCGTTTTCCTCATCTAACAAAGGTTTAATTTGGTAAAAGTAATATATTTTTGCAAATAAAACACTTTCAGCTATGAAAACTTTTCTGAATAGTGTAAACAAAGTACGATTTGTGCCATTCAATAATCATAACGTAGGGACCACTAACTGTAAATGGACAGGTTTCTATAGGGGAATAACAATGTGTAATAATTTACTACTCAATTAAGCCCAACATACACAACCGTAAGAAACGGTCAAAAGGGGAATGATAATTTTGAACGAACAAAGTCATGAAAGATATATTCATATTCTATGAGGACTTTATTTGATTTCAAGGTCTTGTGGAGTTCTTTCTTGTTTGTATAAGGTTGAGTATTGTTCGCCCTCCGTTTGTTCTGCTATTGCAATTGTTATTCGTATGTTCTTTTTCTTTATTTTACTTTAATTTCAAACATATTTTGATCATTGTACGACCCCGAGGAATAGGTGGAGTGATATTAACCTCTAATGTGGGACAATCCTTAGCTTGCTTGTACTTGTTATTTGTACATAATGCAGTGTATCATTTTTTAACGTTGTATAATATTTTGTACTATAAATTGTTTCGGAAATTAAGTTGATTTTAAGCGGTGGATAGTGTGATGGGCACATTCTGTCTTCATGACATTACATTGAGGAATAATAACTCCCAATTGGATTTTTCTTTTTATTTTGTAAGAATGAAGGTTTCGTTTATATGGACTATGATTAAAAAACGTGAATACTGGGGGAAAACGAATCAACTTAGTGATGAAAGTTCATTTAGGATGCGAATTCTGTACGAAAACATTACTTTAAAACATAAATTGAGCTATTTTTAGAGGAGTCTTCGCGCAAATCTCTCTGTAACGCCTTTTTTATTTACCGTCTCAGCCTAGATTTTGTAACTCTCAGAATACCTCTTGTCAACTTGTTTGTCCATGTTTCTCAAACCGTGTCGTCTTCGTCTCTCTTCTGGCCATCTTCTCCCTTTTTCTTTCTATTCTCCATCTATATCACTGTTTCTTGGGGCCTGTAAGTCGCCCACAATGATCTACAAAATGGGTTGTTGTAATCTCGTAACATGGACAAAGTTTATCATCACATCTCACTTAGCTGTGCCATTTAACATGTTATAAGAACCCGTTCAATCACCACCTGTAATGTACCTACTAATGTGGGCCGTCTTTCTGGTTGTTCAGCACCCTGAAGCCAGTCGTTCATTTCCTCTGAGATAAGACACATCTCAACGCTGTGCATTAGAAGTGACAAAACATAACATTTATATATCCTTTGTCACCGCACAAATGGGATTTTTTCGTGTAAGGAATATATAGTGTTTCAAATCAAATCTAAATCTTCTGTGTCGTTTGCGTAATGTATCCCAATTAGTCCTTTAAAACAGAGAAATAAATTCGATAGATTCAGAGGTGAGATGGTTAGATGCCTTTTGAATTCCTCAAAGAAAAACAGTACAAGGTATAGTAAGTGTAACAGTGTACATAATAATTGTGCTTCCGGTTCCTATTATACCTCGAAAAGGGTAAATTCAAAGTAAACGGTTTTCAACAAGACAGCTCCTCAAAAGATAAAGGGGTCAGAAATAGGTCTAAAATGTATGTTATCACTTTAAGGCACAGAAAGTTAGATATAAGAAATAATGGTATCGATCCTTTTGTGTATTCACGTGTATTCCTTAGCCTATTTTACTCCTCAATTCGAAGAAAAGATAGATTTAATCGTACATAAGAGGGGAATTTGGTCATTTGGGGTTAGATCAAAGTTGTCAAACTGTTCGTGTATGTGTGGTCATTGGGTTGCTCTACATGTATACGTCATGTATGAATCGACTGTCTATTATGTACAAAGTGATACTCCAAACATGTTTTTAAAAAATCAATAACGTTTTACCTACGAAATAGGACTGTTTGAATTCTATTTTTCTCTCGGTCTAAATAATGTTTGATATGATAGGTGGGTGGTTTCGAGGAATTAGATTCGACTAATTGACTGGCATGTCTCCGCGTATTGGTGTAAAGAATATGACGTAATGTCTGAGGAAATGACGTCATCACAGAAGTGTCATTACAGCCAAGTGAACGAGAAAATACAAATACTGGAGATTTCATCGATCACGTGGTAAAACAGCTCATTGAAATCAACTTGTGCCCTTTTGTAAAGGTTCCCTTTAATTAGCAATCATCAGTTATCAAAAATTAGGCCCCAAAATACATCAGAGTAATGAAAGTTAAAGTAAGCATACCATGCTGTTCAAGTAATTGTTTGATGACATATTTGTGTTTCATAATAATTGACAGAGACAGTGACATAATGTGTAGATTACGAAAGATTCGCCCAACTCTCGTCTCTGTTACGGAAAAAGAAATAAGCCCACGCCAAATTTCATTAGTATATAGCGTAATCATATTAGTGATGTAATTCTAATTAATTAAAATTCGCTTCGTGTTGAGATGTCTTGGGGGGAAAGGGATAAAAAAAACAATATAATCATAGGATACGTATATTTTGCGCACATGAATCTATACAAATAAGATTAATGTATCTTCGATATGATTATATTCGTTTCATTAAACCTCGACTTTTGACATTTCAATTCACTTTTTTCTGGTATAGAGAAGATTTGTTTTTATCGCATTTCCCAGAATAGACTCGATTCATTAAAAAAGAATTTTCTTTAAGACTGGTCTAATAACTGTCTTGTGAAACTGTTTATATTTTCAATTAATCACAAACCACAATCCCCGTTGGTAATTCGTCCGCCTTCCCGCTCATGAAGTGATCAAATATTGTCAAAAATATTTGACGGAAATTGGAACACCTTTGGTAGTGAGAGTGCATACAGGGATACCAATTAACCGACGCATGTCCCCAATACTGCACGTTCGAATAATCACATCGGGAAACAGTCAGTAGTCCTTTGCCATACCTGCTGTCATGACCAACAGATTTCCGATCTATAACAATGAGGTAAATCCAATTACCCCGGCCGCACGTATTTTACACAAGCATTTATCACCTGGTATATGGACTCTTCTTTGTGATTCTGTTTTGTCTTTCCCTTAATTATCTTTCTTTTTACATTGATTTGCAATATACAGTGTGTATCAATAAAAAGTAGACACTTAGAACAAAAATTATTACACAAACATTTCATGATCATGAGATTATTTTTTCATTTGAATATCTTACCTTGGATCTAAGCTATCTGATGACACTGTTGGTATTGACAGTATTTCATGCATGAGTGAGCACAACCCACTTTTGTCCAATCAGTCAAAAATGCACTTGCGCACAGAATTGTGATCTTATAGGTTCTGCAGAAGTTCTCAACTGATGTGCCCAAGTATTGAATTCTCAACATGCTCAGAGAAAAGCTATTATCATTTCTGTGACAAGAAAGACAAAAATGAAGTAATGATTTAGATACACCATCCTAAAAAAGAAGAAAATGTCTTTTTGGGTCAATTCACAATTCATCTTGCAAACAAGTCATTTTCTTCTTTTTTAGTGGGGTGTATCTGAATTATTGCTTCATTTTTGTCTTTCTTATGACAGAATTGTTATTAGCTCTTCTCTGACGATGCTGAGGATTCAATACTTGTGCACATGAGTTGAAATCTTTTGCAGCATCGGTCTGCAAGGCATTAAACATTGACTATTAGAATGCAATTCTGTGCGGAAATACATTTTGACCGATTGGACAAAAGTGGGCTGTGCTCACTCATGCGTGAAATACTTCCAAAACCAACAGTGTCATCAGATAGCTTAGGTCCAAGCATGGACCTAATCTCAGAATCATGAGAGTTTTTTTTACATTTTTTTTTCCGAAGTGTCTACTTTTTTATACACACTGTGTAACATTACAAACGGATCCATGCATCGTAACCTTGTGCTTCGTTAGTTAGTTAGTTAGCTATATACTCAGATAGTTGGTCAGTTACTTAGTGAGTAAGTAAGTACATTAGTTAGTTAGTTTGTTTGTTAGTTAGTTAGTTACTTAATTACTTAGTTAGTCAGTCAGTTAGTTAGTTAGTTAGTTAGTTAGTTAGTTAGTTAGTTAGTTAGTTAGTTAGTTAGTAGTGCTGTTGTCATTGTTTAGAAAATGTTGCATCACCTCCTTCAGAATGTTTCACGCCTCGCCCTTGGAATTTTACAAATTACTGAGAGTAATCTTCAGTTACAGGCAGCAGCCTTGTGATTTTCTACAGTTTATCAGTCGATTAAATTGAGATTTGATTCAATTAAGGTCAATCGTTTTAATCCTATTTGTAGAGCCTCACTTTATCATGAAAAATCGAAGACAAGTGTGGAAATCAAGTACTGAGTGGTGAGAGAGAACGAACAAGTGCTTTTTAAAGGCGCTAGACAGAAAATGGGCTTCCAGGAGTACGATGTTCTCTGCCTACATTCTCATATTTTTCGCCATTTCCCGAAACGCGAGATGAGAACCTTAAACGTATTTTTCTGTGTCAGATAACCACGGGGTGGCAGCCACGAAATTAAGCTGATATCCTGAGTGTGTGATCAGATAAGTGGTGAGTAGCCCAAGGACCGTAATGTGTACTGCTTCCAAATTGTACCTTAAACTGGTGAGCGTGTCCTGGAATGTATCACTACAAGTTGTTCCTGAAATCAACGCGCCGCGTGTAATATCGTTTTACGCATGCGTACAGTGGCCTAGTGGTCTAGCGTGTGGCGTTCGAAACAAATAGCTGCAGGGCACTATTAGATGGAAATTATTTGACTTTTGTACAGATTGTATTTCCTAACGAGTGGCCTGTAAGTCACACCCTTAGCTTTTCTTAATTCCTCCACATTTCCGAGACAAGATTAGTTTCGGTTTTTTGGCCGAGGGGGCCAAACATCAGCAACGGAAAAAACATGCAGAATATTAGTATTAAACATATATTGAAAAATATAGTTTCATAGAAATGTCCAAATATTCGCATTCTTATTTACTCTAACGCACACTCAACCCTTGTGACTTCTGTATACCTACATACCGATTAAGTATACCGCCTAAATAATAGGTCATTTTAAATATTTCCGTTTCGTCTGATATTATTTTAAAATGGGAGAAATATCTCTGAAGTTCCATAAGTATAAACTGGTTTATAGCATAAATTAGTTGAAAAGCTCCCTGACCTACCGGTCCCCCTAGTGATTGTTGGTTGATATATCAATGAAACAAAGATATTCATTAAAACAGTTAATCATCTGTGTCCGTCATTGGTAAAATATATCCATGATCAATGTCTTGTATGTACGGTTGGAAACTAAAAGGGCAGCATGCCCATAGCTTCCCTTACATGCATAGCTGCATTATGTGTATAGCAAGGCTAAACAACGGCTTCAAGAACGCCAATTCTGACTTAATTTTTAGCAATTTATTCTCAATAATATTTATGTTTAAATTATCAGTGTGATTTTATGCATCACATCAGAAAATTTAACATAAAGTAAAGACAGTGATATAGCTGGTCCCCTTTTCCATCAGATTAGCTTAAGAAAAGAAAAGGATGCTAATTTTCAATATTGAGTATTAAAACGTGTACGTCATTGTGACGTATCCCTCCTTGTCCCAAATATACCTTTGCGCCTTGTTCCGTAAGATCACATTCACGAGTTAATCGTCTATGCACCAACAATATTCGAAAATTCTCACATGTCAAATTTAATCCATACAGTTATGAACACCCTAAGCCCCTATTGTCTTCAAACCTGCGCTGATAACTCCATTGCATAGTTCAAGCTACTAGATTAATTTGCAAGCATTGTTTCTGTAACAAGGTAAATATTATCTTCTCCTGACGTTACGACTTAAAGCCCCAGATTACTGATTACAAAAGAAGCATCAGGCAAGAGCACTGCTCGTCTAATCACGGGAAGACAATTCACTCCTAACATGCCTAATGTTACCACATATTGTGCAATCGCGATGATATTATCCTTGTAAATTAATATACAGGACAGATTAGGCAGAAATACTCCTACATCTAAGGTAACAAGTTCGTTGTGTAGCCGCGAGATGTGCTCTCATTTGTACGGAGGGTGGATTTCCTTCCTCAC
>JZLH01S0067243.1:46482-72757 GCA_001188425.1 Eucidaris tribuloides
CTCAATAGAAATGTCCAAATATTCGTTTTCTTATTTACTCGAACGCATACTCAACCCTTGTTACTTCTGTATACCTACATACCGATTAATTATACCGCCTAAATAATAGGTCATTTTAAATATTTCCGTTTCGTCGGATATTATTTTTAAATGGCAGAAATATCTCTAAAGTTCCATAAGTATAAACTGGTTTATAGCATAAATTAGTTGAAAAGCTCCCTGACCTGCCCCCCCCCCCCCCAGTGATTGATGGTTGATATATCAATGAAACAAAGATATTCATTAAAACAGTTAATCATCTGTGTCCGTCATTGGTATATATCCATGATCAATGTCTTGTATGTACGGTCGGAAACTAAAAGGGCAGCATGCCCATAGCTTCCATTACATACATAGCTGCATTATGTATACAGCAATTAGGCTAAACAACGGCCTCATTACAAATAACGCCAATTCTGACTTAATTTTAAGCAATTTATACTCAATAATATTTATGTTTAAATTATCAGTGTGATTTTATGCATCACTTCAGAAAATTTAACATAAAGTATATAGCTGGTACCCTTTTCCATCGGATTAGCTTAAGAAAAGAAAAGGATGCTAATATTCAATATTGAGTATTAAAACGTGTACGTCATTGTGACGTATCCCTCCTTGTCCCAAATATACCTTTGCGCCTTGTTCCGTAAGATCACATTCACGAGTTAATCGTCTATGCACCCACAATAGTCGAAAATTCTCATATGTCAAATTTAATCCATACAGTTATGAACACCCTGAGCCCCTATTGTCTTCAAACCTGCGCCGATAACTCCATTGCATAGTTCAAGCTACTAGATTAATTTGCAAGCATTGTTTCTGTAACAAGGTAAATATTATCTTCTCCTGACGTTACGACTTAAAGCCCCAGATTACTGATTACAAAAGAAGCATCAGGCAAGAGCACTGCTCGTCTAATCACGGGAAGACAATTCACTCCTAACATGCCTAATGTTACCACATATTGTGCAATCGCGATGATATTATCCTTGTAAATTAATATACAGGACAGATTAGGCAGAAATACTCCTACATCTAAGGTAACAAGTTCGTTGTGTAGCCGCGAGATGTGCTCTCATTTGTACGGAGGGTGGATTTCCTTCCTCCCGGCATCCACTTAAAGACACAATCTAACAATAACCACAGTTTAAAAAAAACGAGAGCTACATAAGCCCCTATGCTCTTATGTGTCCTCGCTAACGTCTAAAAGTAAAACCCTGAGAAAAAAATTGCAAAGTGATTATTTAGTGCTTTAAAAGAGTGAAAATCTTTGAGTACTTAGTTTCACCAGATCCACCTATTTCCTCTCATAGACTACCGTGTTGTAAATGTATACTACTTTGTACTCCACCAGATTAATAAGTCACATGTGATATTATCCATGCATATCTTGCCAGTGGCAGCATACGTTTTCAAACTTCTGTCTTCTAGGATGTTTATTTGTCTATTTAAACACTACTACGCGCTTAGATATCAAAGTTTGACACTTGTTTCTCATTTGAAGCTCCATGATATTACATTGTCTCTAATGGTTCTAACATCGTTTATTTCCGATTGAAAAAAAGTTTCATCCTGTTGATCGATTGCATTTTAATGATCCATCGTCAATTTAATGGCAAGGACTCTCATTTCTACCCCTCCTTCAGAACAGAAAAAAGTACTTACGTAGAAATATTTGGATTAAGCTTTTAAGGGGCACTTCCGTTGACAAGTGTGACACATTCTGTGAGTAAAATAACAGTATTAAGAACACTATTTACCTGAAGGAGACACAAAATGTCTCCTTAAAATAATGATTCTCCTAAAGGTCCGATCAATGCGTAATATGTATTATTTTATCTATTTATTTATATACCTTCATACAAACATACTTTTACTTAAAGATAGTAACATTTATTCCTTAAAAGTGATGGAATATACTAATCGTTTAATAACATAATCTCTAAGAACTAAAGTGATACATCTAAAATGATTCAAACATGCAATTTTTACACATTAATGTTAAAATATATATTTAATTTAGATTTACAAATATATGGTATACAGTAATATACTATACAATAGATGAAAAGATGATAATTATGAGAATTTCTTACATTGTAAGGTTGTTTATACAACGTTGAAAATTTCTTTCACATGAAATGAAAGGATACACAATGTGTGGGCACACCTTTAGTAAGTAATCCGTGTTCATGAATCTATTCTTTATCATTTGATTGAATGCATGATGCCATCATCACAAAATACGCTTATTACACCAATGTGTAGGTATGACATTCTATGTCAACACCACCCACCTACCATTATACTGCTCTGCGTATACCTGTTACAGTGGATAATATAATCGTCTCAGTAAGATAGCTGTCTGCCAAGAAAATCGTAAGAAAAATCGACGTGAGAAGGTTTCTAAACTGCAATTTGCCAAATTTCACCAGTCCGTGTGACGCAATAGTAATTATAGTCACAATTTCGTAGAAGTATCTTGTGAAGTGATTGAACAGGCCTTGATGAAAGTACCACATTTCATCTAACTACAGGTACTTGTGTTATGCAATGGTAATTGTCAACAGTCATTCAGCGTTGATATTATCGATGTAAATTGTTTTCTAAGGTAATCACTTAGGGAGAAAGTATGCGATGTCATAAGTATCGAAATTATAATATAAATCTTGTAGGAATGTAATGTAGCCTGAAAACCTTCTTTGTATTGTAATTCCAGCAATTGTTTTTTCCCCCAAAAAATGTCATTTGTTATTATGTTCTCCATAATAGACCTACCACATAAAACAAGGCAAACAGCGTAAAATGAGAGAGCATAAAAATGAACTCAGACACTATGTGATTAACAGTTGTTCTATATCTATCTATATATATATATATATATATATATATACAGATAAAAGTGCGTAACAATATTTCACAAGGTCTGCAAATTTTGATGTAGGTACATCGCACAAAATGTATCTAATCTTAAATTGATCCGCCCGAATATTATTACAAATCAATTATTCAAATATTCTGATTTCCTACAAGAATATCTAAATCAGATACTGCTACAAGAAAAAAAATGTTGTTTTCCCCTTTAAGAATTGTTATCATATAAAGAGGCATTATCCAATGATATAATAACATGAAGTGACCATGTTTCATTACCGCTGAAACACGTGTGTATGATTTAGTACGAGTGTGTATTTTCTGTGTATGTATGTGTCTGTGTGTATCTGTGTGTGCATGTGTGTGTGTGTGTACCAAATCACCCGTCCCTCACTTTTATCATTGAAAGTAAATATACTGCAACAAATATGGCTTAAATCTTTACACTTTGATTTCAGTTATACCTTAGATGTCAACACAGACAACTCCTATTCCATTCATAATATTAATATTCTACCTAACAAATCTACGATTGAAAAGTGACGGTCCATGTTGCCTGGCAAAGAATTGAAACCAGACAATCATTATCATTCTGATATTATGAATAATTCTTTGGAATCGGGTCTGCAATATCAGGCATTATTCATAATAGCATTTTGTGTTATTAGCATTTTCTCCCACTGGGGAACAATGGGAGACGGGAGAAAGTAGGAAAACAAATCGGAGGGCTGGCGATGGATGCCATGAAATGGACGGTCGCTACGATTCTGAAAAGGACTCATATCCAATGTCCTCCTGTGGAAATAAAACGTAAACAACAAAACGCTGGTAGAATTGAGGAGAAATAACGGAATAAGGAACGCGAGGTTGCAGTGAAGAAAACGCAACGTTGATTTCAACGGGAATAAGCGAGAGGCTTTCCTTAATATACGCTGGTATAGCTCTTTAACTCTACATCTGCATCTGAGTGCAATGAAACTTCTCAAACACTTTATACGAGAAACGTGGAGTTTTCAAAGGGAAATTTCGCGTTTAATGAAATGCACGTTAATCAGTTTCTTTTCTGTTGGTAGATATTTCATTCGGTTGTTATTTCAGAGTGTTTCTGTCTTTCCTGTGACTGTATTCTTCTGTTTCACGCAGTTTTTGACATTCAAATCCATGGCTTTTATGTTCTCTTCCGGGCGTTCAACTCAAGTTACCTAGTGGGCTGTAAATTTGTCAGGTTTGCGTTTTGACAACCGAGTGCATTTTGCGAGAAATCGCTTTACCAGACACGTCCGTAAATATTATTCTCATAAAGAGTAAGTTGTAACTGCACCGATTTAAGTAAGTGGTATTTCAAAAAACACACTATTAGGAGCAACAAACGCCGAGTCCCAACGATTGTAACGTGTCAGCTGAATAACAGATATGCCAGTATTATGGTATGGGTTTCTCCCGACAATCAAACGCGTTCTTGCCTTTCGAAGGATCCGAGAGCGCATCAAGGGACGGAACTAATCAAAGTATTCAAAACATTATCTTCCAGACAGGTAGTTTATACAAAGACAAAATGGGTGAAGTATTTGTCTTCCAAATCTGGCTCGTTGATGGAATTTAATTGGCATGATATAAACCTTGGCGTTAGCGTGGTGTAATCACGATTATGAACATAGTGATTTAAGATGTGTTTTGTTTAAATATGTTCAATTATTCTCGCGTTTATAGTTCATAGAAATTAATTACTTCATTTTGGATTTGCAACTGTTGGTAATTGAAGGCATTAAATTTTAAGAATATAGATAAGTCTGAGCCAAAAAAGTACTGATAATGATGCAACAATAACATCACAAAATGCAAACAGTGTGGGTAAGTATAAAAGCGTAAAATTGTCAAAACTAGTGTGTATTTAATAGTACATGCACTTTGATAAGCACTTTAGGCTGGCTAATAAAACAGTTTTGGCGTTGCGTCTGATTAGTGATGCTATAAGGACCTATCATCTTGAATGCTGAGTGAGGAATCTCCGTGTTAGTTCAACCTTGTAAACTGCTTTCGACCAAGGCGTAGTTTCGCTTTGTGGTCATCGAGAGTCGTTGGGGATGTAAATACAATCGTCATTGATTGATATCATTCCATCTACTGCCGCGTGACTATCATCAAAGTACGAATCAACGCGTGCCTGAATCGATCTCAAAATTATGAAGATCACTTTCTATTAACCTGTTAAACGTACAGAGAAGAAGGATTTTCAAGAAGATTTTCCGGATGTTATGAGGGTACCTGTGTTTAACCCCTTGGGCTCGATGCTATACGACACTGTTGTTCATTGAGAGACGACGCGATTTGTACGTGGTCTACTTTGAAGGAAACATAAAGACATTTTTTCTTATATAATTCTGCACAGAATATGTATTTTCTGCCTGTATACTTGTCAAAAAAGTGTAATTATGTGGACAGATCCATTAAGCAATAGAACTCTACTGTTTATCCAGGGTTCGACCGAAATTTCTCATATATTTTCTGGGCTTCTATAGAAGCCCGTCGTCTCTGAGTGTGCAATGTACTAGGCTTCTGTACAAGCCCGTCGTCCCCAAGGGGTTAAGTTTCAGTTTCAACATTTGGTGAATGGGTATGAAGACGATTTTAGAATAATAGTCATTTTATTTCTTTAGGATTCAAATTTGTGATAAAAGGCACGGTAAATAGCTGGGACTTAGAGTTGTAAGGATTCTTCAACAGATATGTTTGTCATTACTAATCTCGGTTAAGGTCTTTAAGCTGTCTGTCGACTCTAATTGTAGGGTAATTCTTTCACCTTTAAAGAAAAGGTTCCATTTTAAAATGGAAAAAGCCATACTTCAATGTAACTCACAAACCATGCTAATACGATTCCACACGATAATTCAGGCAATTTCGATGAATAGGTACTTTCAGTAATACACGTTCTTTCAGTAATGCACGGTAATACGCGTAATGCCCTTGCCCCCCCCCCCCCAACTGCAACGTTTTCATGTTAAAGATATAGAAAGAGGGAGAGAGGAGAGATTACGTCGTGGAAAATGATTTAATTCAAAGAAGAACCACAGGCACTCTAACAAAGAACCGTCTCAAGAAATTGCCCTGTAGGAGGTTGATTCACACGACAAACCTTGGTCACGTGATCTGTCACGGAGAACGATGAGGGGAATGTATACACGATTGTTGCTACTATGGTCGATTACGTCACATCAAAATGTACGATATCAGGGGTGAAAGTTTTACATCTTTTACGAAACTGATAAATATCACGCTTATTTCAATTTTCCTCGTAATTGGTTCAGTTTTCCAAACTGCATTTTCTCCCATTTGGTACACAGTATAAACCGTGTCGAGCAACGACAACAAAACTGCTTTTCTGAACAAATGTTTGTAACTTAATTACAAATTTTCAAACATCATCAGAGGCTAAACGCCGGTGTAAATTTACCGCACAATTATGTCCGAGTTCTAAACACTAAGTGTCAATTATCTGAAAATACATTTTCTAAACGCTGAGGTTCAATTGCTAAACATACTCTTTACAGTGTAGGAAACCAATAGAAAAATAATTATGTTACACACCGTAAATATCTCAGGATAAAACTGTACGCTATACGTTAACATTAAATAGATAAAGAGTTAACATTATCATACTCACGAATCGTGTACTTATGAGTGATATAGGTAGTTCTGATGTACAGCTTTAATTTGCACACTTTGGTAAGTTTCAATTTGCTATATAGGCCCTACTTTCTCTCATAGCAACGTGCCTCAAGTTTTTGGTTTCGTTTTAACAGACCAACTATACCACCATATTAAATATTAAAAACATACTTCGTTTCAGGTTTATTATTGCAACGTCTGAAATGCTTCCAGCATTTAGTTACCCTGGACTGAATCCAACCAGATTGTCCTTGCTACTTTGACTTGCCTCGTAACTGAGTTTACATAATCATTCCTCGGCACAAATTGCAAACAAAACTGAAGAAAATGAAAGGCATAAATAAACCCTTTGGCGTTAGAGCGAGAGAGAAAAAGAAAGAGAATCGGAGTTCCGGTACTTCAAAGATTTCATTAGTTTCATTAATATTAAGCAAAATGATTGGGCCGTGAGGAAGAAAAAAAATTGGACAATTGGAAAATCAGGTGATATACTTTCACTTCAGTTTCAAGTATCGTAACACTATTAGTCAACGAAAGAAATGGGGAAGAGGGAAAATAAAAATTTCTGTAAACAAAATAGAAAAGAAAATCGATGGTCAGAGTCTTCATACAGGTTATTGTAAATTTGTTTTCCTTTTCGTTTCGACAGAATATGCAGTTTTCGTCAAGGCCATGGAGCTAAAATGAATTAGGTTTCACTCGTGGTGATGTGAGGTTTCACTGAATTATAGAGATTGCTATGTGTTCCATAATGTATGATTCCTACGTTAGCCAGATTATAGTGCATACCCTATATGCTCCACAATGATGATGTTTGTTAACAGGTAATCACCCAAATTATTATTATATTATTTTATGATTAAAAGAAATGGACAGTCTTTTTATTTCCCAGATTTTGACAAACTGTATTTAAATGCTTTATGCCCTTATACGCCTTCCGCCTATAAAGCACTGAATCACTCGAGTGCATTTTTAACTGTTTGGTTTTTTTTTTTTTTTTTTCTTTTGGAGAGCCGGTGATTTGTTGATTTGTCATTCGTCAAACGTATTGGATATGTATTTCTGAAGGCATGCAGGACAAAGTAAATTCATTCAATACAGTTTTAATTCAAATCAGCTGAAATACAATGGCAAACAAAATCTTCATTTCAAGGCAAATTTGGTATTTCTGTCCAATTTCTTATTAATCTTAAAGACACTATTCAACATTGTAGTGTTACCACTCAAAACGTTTTCAAACACCCCAGAATACAAAAACTATGCTGTCACCAGCATACACAAACATGAATATCTACACATGACCTAATCTCCAGTGGAGAAAAGGTCTATAACACGGCAATCTACGGGGAAAATTAGAATGGAAAAACACTAAATAATCGTTTTGAAATGCAATTGTTTTCAGAGCTTAATTTTTTGACCTTATGAGAGAAAAATATAGCACAAAGCATTACGTAGCACAGATTTTTTATTTTACTTGAAACATTGTTCAATTTTGCCCTTAAGTTTGGATTACATTTTGAAAGAGCTCAACAATGTATATACTGAAAAACAGAACTATACATTTTTTTCTTTGTTATGACAGAATGAAAAATGACATGAAATATTATAACTCGCCCTTACAATTGTGCACGCATTTTCGTACTGAATTCCCTAAGCCCGTTTTTTTGTTCATTACAGTGTATACGATTCTCTATACTCAAAGGTTGTTCATTATAGTTTTAAAGGTCATTAACTTCTCCGAAACCCTGGTGTGTTAATTAGCACTTTGATCGTAACCTAGTACCTTCAGTCATTTGATAGATCGTTAACTGCGCGATCATGCAAAAGAGGAAATGAAAGTATGGGCAGATGATATGGCACATTATGTTAGTAATACAATTCGTATATGCATCATTCACTGATACTTTATGCAAGTTTCCTTTAAATAGATTTGTGATTATATTTCAGTAAATATTATGATCCTAGAATTCACTTGCAGATAGTATTTTCATTTGACCAAGGCCATGAAAGGATTGGCATATTTTGCAGTTTTCACTAATCGGTTGGTTGATTGATTGACTGATGGCTGGAAGGTTGGCTTGATGGATGGGTCGATTAATTGATCGATCAATCATGTAATCGATTAATGAATCTAAAGGTAAACCGATTCATCGATAGAACACATAATCATTTATTTTCTAAATTTCTGTTTTGTGTTCATATCATTGTAGGTCCGTTTGTACTAATCAATATGACCTTTCCTTATTCTGTTGCACAAAGTCATTGGTGGTGGTGTATGTGTGTGTGTGTGTGTGTGTGTGTGTGTCTGTGTGTGTGTGTGTGTGTGTGTGTGTGTGTGTGTGTGTGTGTGTGTGTGTGTGTGTGTGTGTGTGTGTGTGTGTGTGTGTGTGTGTGTGTGTGTGTGTGTGTCTGTGTGTCTGTGTCTGTGTCTGTGTCTGTGTGTAGGTGTGTAGGTGGTGGTGTAGTGTGTGTGTGTGTGTGTGTGTGTGTGTGTGTCTGTGTGTGTGTGTGTCTGTGTGTGTGTGTGTGTCTGTGTGTGTGTGTGTGTCTGTGTGTCTGTGTGTGTCTGTGTGTGTCTGTGTGTGTCTGTGTGTGTGTGTGTCTGTGTGTGTGTCTGTGTGTCTGTGTCTGTGTCTGTGTCTGTGTGTAGGTGTGTAGGTGTGTCTGTGTCTGTGTGTCTGTGTGTCTGTGTGTGTCTGATGGTCTGCTTATGTGTTTGTGTCTGGATCTTTTAAAGATAATGACCTCTTTGGTCTGCTTATGTGTTTGTGTCTGGATCTTTTAAAGATAATGACCTCTTGATCTATAGTACTTTAGGAATTTGGTGGTATTACCGACATAGGCCAGCATGACATGATGTAACACGGTGAACGTCATGGCATGTATACCCAGATGAATTCCGAGACCAGGTATAGAATCCACCACATTTCGACTTCAAACCGAAATGAACCCTTCTGATATTGACGCAATCCTCACATGTCACGAGTATCAGTGAAATATCTTTGTTCAGCTGTTCACCTGTGTATGCCGACCAATTGTCCCCCATCTCCCTACGTACGAACTACGCGAGAAACATTACGTGCGTACCAACTTACACGTGCGAGATCGAAGACACAAAGATAACGACGTGTCCATCACTTCGTGAAATTATTACAAGGTTAAACCTTGAAGGTTTCACGACCCTTGTAAAAATGAAAGACACATTTTTCATTATGAGCAACTCGAAGATACCGTTTCATTATTACGATTCGCATTAAGGTTTCTGATATTCGTAATAAGTGCAAAACATCCTATTTTTAAATACTATCGGGAAACATTTCTGTAATTCCATGAAGTATAGTGCGACGTCAATAAAAGGAACTCACAAATACGAGATTTTCCTAATCAAAAATGAACACGCATTTGCAAACTTCGATCTCAAGCATTCTAATGATATAGCAATCGCGCTAATCTTTCAAATTTAATCATGGGATGATAATAAAAATCTATCCTTGTTCCCTTGCTCAAATGTTGAATTATTTTGATACAAGTGTAACACATCGTGTGACATGTTCTTCGTTAATACAGCATTAAGAATTGTACTTCTTATCATGAAATCAATTACGGGCAGAATCATCACACTAGTAGATAAACAAGAGGAGATGGAGTACATAATTGCAGTAAAATGTGTTTAGCTTGTGTGATTGATGTTCCAATCCAAATGACTTCACAGGTTCCTTCATAAAGGGCGCCACCCATGAGGTTCATAAATTCATGTCACGTGGGTCCCAAATGAACGATGGAGATAATTAAAGGCCAGCTTGCGTCGTGTCCAATTTGAAGACATGTGAGTGTAAACTGTTGCGTGTATCTGGAATATTGAATTTTAGATGGAGAGGATGGGATGACGTCTATTCAGCATTGTAAATACGTTGAACGAGGATGATGACGTCATGACTTAGACCCAAACAGGTCGATAGCGATATAAGTACATTAAATTGTGGCGAGAACAATTTTTCAGACAGGATTATTTTACTTGTCTTTTAAATTCTCTTTCTAATACACTAAATAACAATTCCAACTTAATCATATAAAAGTTGTTACACAATATAATGTAGACACATACAAAAGTGCATTGGATGTGGATGTGAGGGAATGGAAAAAGTCAATGACCTTTATATGGCTAAACTGTTACTAAACTTCTCTTGCAACAATACAAAATACATGACCACAAAGCAAATACACAACTTTAAACTACACTTACAACAAAATTACACATGACGAGAAATCAAATGCATGCAGATCAGACATATCGAAACATCCAATTCGATGTGCTGCGTGCATTTCGTTCTTTCATCTCAAATTTGTCATGAAATTTTCAGAAAACCTCAAGTTGTCTGACAAGGAAATTGAGCAAATGTTTGGGACAAATCCCCGGCAATAATGTCCTTTTGAGGTTTGGTGATAAGGTGAATGTTTGGGATGTGGTTGCCTTATAGCATTTGACTCATTATTTCCACTTAACGGATTTTACATGAGACTCTGTTTTTTTCTAACTCGGTGCAATGATCGAAGTAGTTACGTCATACCGGTTCAGAAATAAGTTCCCAGTTGGAAAAAAGCACAATGTTGTCCACAGTGTGTTTACATTGTGACGAGACTGTGAACACAATGTGGCACTATGTGAATTCGGCCCATTTTCACAGTGTGACACTATGATCGCTGCGTGCTCTTAGAGGTCACACTGTGACGACCCTGTGATTTTCTAGCCACTATAGTTGGATCTGGCCCATTTTCAAAGAGTGACACTGTGATCACGTTTGAACACACTGTGACGTCACGACATTGTGTTCTTTCCTGCAGGGTTGAAACAAAAGCCGAATCATATAGATGCAAACAGGACTTTCCGAATGGTTAATACGACCAAGTGCCACCACTGCACATAGTTGGCCATTTCCATCCATATTTCAGAGCCGGACTGACGTCACACCTCGGATGTCTACTGCATCGAGTGAAAAAAATCCTACAAAATGCATTAAGCGGAAATTCATCCTTAACATTAACTTTGTCATTAAACCTCAAAAGGACAATTACTGGAGATTTGTCCAAAACTATTTTCGTTTAATATCTTAGTCAGACAGTTTGAGGATGGGAGTTATTTCCCCCCAGAATTCTGCATTTGTTACATCTGGTAGTGTTTGTAAGGATGTGTGTAGTAAACGCATGTGTTCTCTGTGACTACATGTACATTATGTATTTGTGTGTGTGTGTGTCTGTTTTTGAAGTGTGTTTGGAGTGTGTGTGTGTGTGTGTGTGTGTGTGTGTGTGTGTGTGTGTGTGTGTGTGTGTGTGTGTGTGTGTGTGTGTGTGTGTGTGTGTGTGTGTGTGTGGTGTTTGTCTTCTGCGTGTACTTTGAGTATGTGTGTTTAGAATATAAGATGTATTCGACATGCGATTTAGATCATAGACTACAGTAAAAAAAAAATTGTTAAAATTCAATTCAGTTATAAATACTGTTCAGAAAATGATCTAACTGTAAAAGCAGTTGTATCACTTTTTCCTCATAGCTATTCAGGCAAACATAAATATTAGACATGCCCGTGTTAACATCAGAGCCAGTGAGTTGGTCATGTCTCTTGCTGGGTGTTAATGCGTTCAAACATTGATGGTCTGGACTAGTAAAGGAATAAGGTATTGGTCTTAATTAGAGCTGGTCTTCAAGTCGTACCAATGTGTTATTTTTCGCAGTTCCACGGGATATTAAGCCCGTTTACGATCTATTAGACATGTGGCCGACGTATGAAGGGCGATTCAATAATTCAGGCGTATATTCCCAGGGCAAGACATGTATCACACGATTTAATGACGTTTGACCGAAGTAGCCATGTATAACATTTATAATATTTTGATCGATCATAAATTAATGAAAACTGTGAATAGGGCATCTCGTGCTATCAAGATCGATCAAGAGGTGAGACGGATTCAAGATCGATCGAGTGGTGAGACGGATTAGGTCGAAGAATGTGATTCAATCGGGGTTTTTTTTTTTTTTGTTTCATTCATACACACTATTTTTTAGGGGACCACGTACTGTGAATTGTGGATCCACCGAAGAAAAACAAGAAATACTATGGCCACCTCCCCCCCCCCCCCACCACACACACACACCACTATCACCTTTACATATTTCATTCTCTCGAAGAAAACAGACGACCTTATTTTTGTCCCCGTCCCCGACATCAAGTTCAATTTTCTTCAGAAGATGCCGCCATTGTTTACTCGCCGTACATGCATGAAACTACGTGGGATATAATTAAGATTTTATTAGCTGGATGATAAATCTCATACATGGTTCGTTTCATCTAAACAGCTGCATATTTTAGGGAACTCTACCGAAAACGTTGACCTTTCTTATGGTTACCATGACAACTATAATTCACAAAACCAAACATCATAGTATTCCATACTGAGCTCAAATAAAACATATGAATTCCACTTCATTTTGAAATTCCAATGATGTTATCGAAATGTTTATCAAAATGAGTAAATGTAGGCCTTCACTCTGAGTAAAGTCTTGATATGAGTAGATTGGAAGTTAGAAATGTTTGTATGGGTTCAGGGAGCTATAAAGTTGTTCTTTCATGATTTGCATTGAATGAAGTATATGATAAGGAGAGCGCGTGTATCCCTCTTTCGTAAAAACTGCAACATTTGACAGCTGCTGGGGATCAAACGCACAGACAGCGGCGCCATTGTAAATCGTGTAATAAGCAGCAAAGTAATATTTATAAACGAAATGTTTCCCAATAGTTACCCCATTTCTCTTTCAATTTGACTGAATGACCAACGTTACGAATAGCCTAATTCTTTATTCAATTTAATGTATCAAAGTCTGAATGTGATACAGCGTGGTTATAATTTTATTACAGTACCTGTGAGGTAATTTGTAACGATAAAGTACGATAATAAGATCATTTATACAGTCAACGACCTACGCTACGAATTGCGCACTAAACAAAGACAATTTCCGTCATTGTTGGGGTCGACTGAACGGCGAAAATGACAAATTGCCAAGTACAGCTTGTCGGGGGAAATTTCGCTGACAATATCAACTCAGCTGCAATAACGGGTAATTGGCAAGAGCCAAGAGTCGATACTCGTCACCGGCAGTTAGATACCGGCCATTTTATTGAATATATGTTATCTTGAATAGTTCAAGGATTGTCAATCAATAACTGCATTTTGGTTCTCTGGCGTTAGTTGACGGTATTTGGAAGTAACGTTGTACCTTTGTGACTTGCCGCGGAGGCGAGGCGGTGAGGCCACGCAAACCTTCCACTGTGACAGAGTATAACTCACTCCATCTCTTACGCTATTCAAACAAGTTAGGCAAGGTTTATGCGTGGGGCAATAGCACGTCACAACGATTTGCCTCTTAATAAAATCAATAATAAATTCTTCAATATTAGTATTCGCGTCAACAAAATCAATCCAATGTAGAAAATCGTTTAATAAATTTTGGGGCATGAAATATGTATTGTCTGGTGAAAAGTGATGGAAGGTAAGTTGGTAAATAATAACGAGGACATGGTGAGGTGTTGGGGTGGAGAACGAGTGGGGGAGGGGGTAGAGCAACCTCTAATTTTTTTCCGCCATGGACTCATAGAGGCACGATCGCAACGACTTTCACCTCAGCTCAGGGTTCATCAAGACCTGATGACCACTCTCTTTTTTTTCCTTTTTTTTTGGGGGGGGGCCGCAAATTCGTCAAGGGTTTTTGCCCCTCTTATGATTCTATCCTAGCGCCGCCCCTATATGATGAGTGCATCTATCTCTATCAACCACGTGAAAACTGGACGATATTGTATGACCAAACTTCCTATCTATAAGCCCAATAGATTAGATAATACGGCAGTTGATAACTTATAAGTTATCACAAATCTAAGTCGCTGTTATATCTATTTTGGTTTGTGGCCAAACACCCTGCATTTTTGTGTCGTTTTTTACGTGTACTTTTAATAGAAAGAGTACTGACCCCGAAAGGTCTCTCACCTTTCCATGGTGACTAAAAAGGGTTACACTGTAAATACTACAGTGTCAAAAACAACACCAGTCGGTGTTTTGAGAGGACCGCACCCTCAGGTGTTGAAAATACACCATGGAGTTTGAATATACATGTAACACCAAACATTGTTGATATAGCTAACAAAATATGCCATAATAACAGAAAAGGGTGTTGAACTAATACCAATGGGTGTTTAACAAACGGCATGAATTTAACACTGGTGTAAAATGCTCAGTGTGGTCCTCTCACAACACCGACTGGTGTAATATTAACACCATTCTTTTTGCAGTGTAGATCTATCCTTGCCGAAGGTCAAGTTTGCATGTTAGGATTTTCTTTTAATGTATCTTTGTGTAGACTGTTTTTTTTTCATTCTGCGTCTTCGTTAGATGTAAACCTATAGTGAAGACGTTTGGAGTTCAATATAACACACGTTTTCTATAGACAGCAGCTCAAGATATCTCGTGCTTAGTCTCCAACAGGTGTAAATGCATTCATGAAATCAATTTAGGAATACTTTAAATACACCTTTCGATAATTAATACAGAAGTTTCTCCGTCCTGTCTGTTCGGGCCGTGCAATTATTGCTAAGCAGAAAACATGAAATTGAGAATTTAGGAATTGTTTCTCCAAAGAAGACCATTATTGTAAAAGACTGGTTCCTTCTCAACTAATGTGGTCGAATGAATAAAAAAAAGATAAGCGTTACTGATTTTATCGTTTTCAGTGGAATTTCGCTTAGGCCTATTTTCGTAATGAGGAAACACATGCACACTCATCATAATGCATGATACAGTTATATGAATGATTTTGCCTAATCCTGCTTTTGAAATGCTTAAAGCGTGATTTAAAATAAAGAGGAAATGGCGGCACGCCTCTGTTTACAGGAAAGAAACATGGAAAATGACGTCAATGATTAGGAAATAGCGGCGTCCCATAGACAAGATGTTTGCCACACGCGTTGATTGCGTATTGATTAAACTGATTGATTCATTTATAGCTATTTGAATATTTGATTTGTGCCAAAGTGAAACGAGTTTTGCTCTTCTTGTTCAGCGATGTATTAATATGTCAAAGTGACCTTGACATTATACGCTACGTTTGTTTTAGGATGATGTCGTTTCAAGCGCATTTAACACCAACCGTCTTTTAATTGTACCGCCCGACATTTATGCCCGTTCAAGATTAGAAGTGTTTTATAGTATACATCAGTGATGCCGTTTTGAGGATAACAATTACAGAATCGGGATCATTATGTTATCATGTCTCTTTTTAACTCCTGGATAATATTAGATATTATCTAATATGAATGCATTACCTCATCACTTTTGCCTGCCAAAGACAAACTTTTATGGCATAACTACGTAATTTTCAGAAATATTCTTTCCTACAAAAAAAACCCGTGCGCAATAGATCGATTCTTTTTGAACAATACAGTGGAGAAAACCAATTGCTAGAAAATACTCAATTTGGCACATTGTTAATCATAAAACCTGCCAATCATTCGGATGTGTCTTTATCACAAAGCTACCGGATAGAATAGACTTTATTTATTAGTTAAAGGATGTGTCTTTATTTGTTTCGATAACACTATAAAATTTTCAGATAATAAGCATAGCTCGATCACAGATGTCGGCCATCTCTGCAATAAGCACCGCAATTTGAATTCAAGAGCCTAATTAACCACTCGCGTTTCGTTTGCAACTGGCACAATCTTACAAAATTTCCAATATTTCCAATAAAAATACTCGTCTTGTGTTTTTGACACAGTTTCTCTTCTTCGCTAATGAGGTTTAGGTTACAAACACAATGCTCGGACGCTCAGAAAGAAAAGAAACAAATGTGCAGTTGATTAGATCTCGACTATTCCCGGGAGCAGAATAATTCGTTCATCTAGCCACGAAATAAAGCAGCAAGCATATACGCTTGTTTCGCTGTACTAGTCTTGCAGACGAGCATGACTTAAAATCAATAATAAACTGAACACGTTCGTAGCTGCGAACTTTTGCACCCAAAGACCCCGATGGAATTATTTTAAAAATGTACAATTGTAAGAGGATAATTTAATAGATATTTTATCATCATAAGGAGAGTATATACAATACACCAAAATATTAATCCTTATCATAAGGACAGTGTATTCGATACACCAATACATACTACCAATGCTTAGGAACTAGGACTTAATGGCTCAATGATGTGCGTTTTTTTCTTCTGCAGCTCTCCAATTAAAATCACCCAAATATAATAGCTTAAAACATGGATCCCACAGTTCTGGACGAGCTTATTTTGGGGCTAGCTTATCAAGAACCAAATCTTTAACCATAATATTGTTTGATAAGTAAGGAGATTTTTTTTTTCATAGTTAATGACTTATCATGTACACCATGGATATTTAAGGGTACTTAAGATTGTAAGATCTATAGTAGTGATTGTAAAATTATCACAAATTGAGTTTTCCTGTATGCGCATGGCAGAGTAATATTGTATTTGGTTTCATATGAGAGAGAAATCACATAATTTCTAGCCTTCTGGTCATAAAGTACAAATGAAAACATATGAAACTGTATTTCGGACCTGTTTCTTATTGTAGAAGGACATTTTTGTGTTACATGAAGTAAGAATAGTTCTCAAATCGATTTTAAAGGGCTAAATGATATTTTAATGCAGTAATATTAATGACGTCTTGCTCAATGAACTTTCCATGAAATCTGGTTCGGCAGTACTTCTTAAATTGGATAACAAGATCGGGTCTTAAATTATCGAAAAGGCTGTATTTGCTCAAATTCAGAAATTAGACTCTCCCAAAATGAAACGTTATTATTCGCAAACATACCGGCTTTCTGCGTTGAGAAGCTAACTTTTATCAGGATAGCAGAAGTTACAACCGTGGGTACTCCCAAGGGAAATTAATATCTAGCACATTTATGATCTCACTAGTAGCTCTGAACTGATTTTGGCGATTGCAAATGGGAATACTGACTTTCCCCTGACCGTCATATCATACCTGGCCAGTGAACAACAACATTTGATCTTGATTACCGAAACGGAGAGGAGTGGAAAAATATTCAATGAGATTGAAGATACCGAAGATACCCCATTAAATTTCTAAAGTATATATTTCTTATCCTGTGGAAAAAAAGAGGCTTTACGAGATATGATTAAAGCGCGTACGTTTCGAATTTCTGAATAACTCCTGCGAGGTTGGATGCAACCCGATCGTATAGGGCTTATACTGACCGTGTATCAAGTGTACGTAAGATCTTGGAAATAGTGATTACTAGAAACTGAAATCTGCGTGAAATACGGAACTTCGCAAGACATAAAGTCAGTTACTAATTAATTAACCAGAAACTTAATTACAACAAGTTTATTTGCAGGATATGTTTATTTATTTAATTGGTGATTTTTTTTTACTTGCCTGCTGTATATGTATCTTTGTCTTGTACCGTCATTGGATCCTCCCTTTAACTCTTAACATGCCGAAAGGATTTAAACCTCTATGGACTTTATGGGTGTAATGTGGTGCAGATATGTGACTTTGGCATGTAAAGAGTTAAAGCAATTGTTCTGGGTTTGAAATAGCATGAAGGGTTGGCATAACCCAGTCATTTCTAGATATTCATTAGTTGATAAGAAAGTGCCCCTTTAAACCTCAATGACTCCTTATTACAAGAGAAAGAGGGTTCGCGATGTTGTAGTGGGATATCAAATTATGAGGACGACAAAACGAAACTGACAGATGTTAGACTGCTTGCAGGTATCGCTTTACTGTAATGTGTCAGAGTTGATTTAAAACTTCACGGTTCGTCTGAAATGTGACATAAACTCCAAACGTTTCAATTCAGGCGTCACTCCCCGAGTTAAGCTCTTAATTTATTCTTCAATTAAGTCTGACGCAACTTGCGAGTATCTTTAAAGGACAACTTGAATTTATGATATCTAAATATTTTATGCCCGGTGGAGATTATGGTAAGCCGACATCAGAATAAGATGGGTTATGCAGAGAAAGGAGAGCTTAAATCGGAGTACCATGGCCATTTTAATCTAGAACACAGTGTCACCACTGGAGATGAAAGTAGTTTATGTTTCATATGTCACAAAATCATCAGCTTTTTACCTTAAGGGAGATACTTTATAAAAAGAATGATATTGAACTACTCCCATACAGCTGAGGAACATACTTTCTGACTCTTCCCCAACTGAATAGATTATATTTATGTTCCCCCTCCCTCCCCCAAAAAGTAATATAACGAAGCAAATGAATATACATAAATGAAGAGTTTATTTCCAAAAGGGGGTAGATCCACTTTTTACCATTCTGAGAAATATTAGGTTTTTTAATTTACCCATATTGCAATATTTCTGCGTTAAACCAGCTTGACACTAAAAAGTACCCCACAATTCGAATGTAAAACCACACGTAGAAACAAATTTGTGATTTTTCAGTTATTAAAAATGTTTGGTTTTATTTTTTTGTATTTTTGGATCTACCCTCTTTTGGAAATAAACTAAATGGATGTACCCCATTTTGACAGTAAAAGTGATTTTTCGTTGTCATTTTTACAATTTTTAGCTTGAATTTCACCTTCTCATTTGTGTTATCTTGTTATATGGATTTTGACAAAAAAATGAAATTTGATTAAAAAAATGGGTGTACCCCCTTTTGGAAACAAACTCTAGTTTATTTCAAAAAAGGGGTAGATCCAATACCATTCTAAGCAAAAATCTATCAAATTAATCCACATTGCAATGTTTCCGACTAAAACCAACTTAACCAAACAAAGAACCCCACAATGCGAATGTAAAACCACACTTACAAAAAATATGTGAGTTGTTATTTATTTCATTTGAATTTACTTTATTTTTATGTGTTGGATCTACCCCCTTTTGGAAATAAACTAAAATGGATCTACCCCATTTTGGAAACAAGTTCTTCAAATATACGAGTAAATGGATGAACAATAAATGCAGGAATAATTTAGTAATACATAGATAGATAGATAAATAAATCAATCTATCAATCAATCAATCAATAAATAAATAAATAAATACATACATAAATACATACATACATACATACATACATACATACATACATACATACATACATACATACATACATACATACATACATTACATACATACATAAATACATAAATACATAAATACATAAAAAATTAACTATTCGGTTGACGGATATGGACAGGGGCATGACGCGTGCTCTTTTATAATTGAAAAAGCAAACCTAAGTATAAAGTCAAAATGTGACCCTTTACCACGATACCCTGATAAACTACCCAAAGGTAAGGAAAGTGCCAAGATCGTAATTATAAAGTGTAAGAGTGAAGTGCCCTCAAATATCAACAGGTTTATGACCTTCACATCTTGCAAAAGTTTGAATGTTTATATTTTCACCCAAAGTATTTTTTCTTTCAATGTTTATGTATCACAAAATGTATGACTTTATAAAGGCATCATGGTGACAGGTCACAGATGTATTTCGTACGTGTGTAGTCCACTGCACAACAAACAGTTCTGTGGGAAGAAGTAGAAAACATTAAGTTATCAGGGACTTTCATGTTGTTACATTACATCTGAAAGAAGAAGATAAGCGAGAAAAACGGCAATAATTTCAGTCAATTGTGACATTTGCAGCAATTAAATGAAATGAGGTCTGAGAGGAAAATATGAGAATCCAGACAATGGCGGTAATGATCAACAACTCTATGTTTCAAAAGGGTACATTATGACATTTCTTGTAATTTTCGCCACTTTATCTTTTATGATGACGTCACGCAATTACATAGTAATTTTCTGGGCGCTTTCGATAATTTAGATTGTACACTAAAAGACAAGAAAACGAGTGTAATGAACACACATTTTCTGCAATTTACATCAACTTACACACATTTTGTGTTATTGCCAAAAGGGAAAAATAACAGATTTAATATTGTTTGTACCCTTGGCAGGTCTTCAGCTTGGAAAGAAACGGTAGTTTATCAGGTATCAAGAAATGAATATAATTATTTTAGATTTGTATAACTTTATTTAGTAAGAATTAAGGAGACAATTTAAATTCAAGAGAAGGATCATTCGAATAAGTCCTGAGACAGATAAATGAACAGCTATTACCTACAGAAATGAATATGAACAGATGAAGTAATATACGTTACTAGTGTTAGGCGTGTGTACGAAAAGAAATACAGATATTCATACGACTATCTGTACACAATAAACACCGTGTCCAGCAAGTAAACGCTTTTATAAACACATTTCTGTTGACACTTTGTAAACATATTTAGAGGCTAGACGTTGTGTGTCAAATCAGACATCAGTGAACCATTTTTAAACACTATAGTGTCAATAATCTAAATCAACATTTTCGAAACACATCTTTGGTATTACTTTCGTCAACACTTAAAGACATAATCTAATATTGTGGAGTTTCATTAAAAAATTTAAACTTTATTTTCTGAGCTACATAGTACTAACTGAATGGACAAACAACATTCTAGAATACAAAATGTTGGAAAGTCATAGTCTGACTGGCAAGATATGCATGGGCAAACATTGCTCGTGACTTATGGATTCACCACATGTATTCCTGTGTGATGTACACAGCAGCCTACGGGGGAAATGGACATGGCAAAACGGGTTATTCATGAACTTTTACTCTTAAGAGGCACCGAATGATCGTTTTGAAGTACATTTTTTTCATTAATTCATTTTTTTTTAATCTTATCGGTGACACACAGAGCTTGAAAGATTATAGCTCATATTTTTTTGACATGAAACATTGTTACAATGTTTACAGTAAACACTGCCTTTAACACCACAGTTTAGTTTCGGTAAATGGTAAAAATGAAATTCTTTGCAATTCTGTTTTAGATACACCTATGTGATCTATCAATGCCCTGAAAGGTGCTCGCTCTGAAACTTTCACATTTTTGAGAAATTACTCCAAATGTAATAACTCGGGCGGGACCCCCGAGATTCCCCATAGGTGATGTGCAAACCGCTAGATGCTCACTTTTAATTTAAACATCATAACTTGTCACTTAAAACGGTTTTCAGTAGATTTTAGGTTGCTATCTGATATCTGGGGTGACAATAGAAAACATTGTGAAAGATTGACAAAAAATTTGTCTGATCGACCAAAACTACACTTGGGCTTTAATAATTGCTAAACACACGTTTTACATTGTATTACATTCAACTGTCGTGGAGTTGCATCGCTTCACCTCAATCCTAAACATTATGGAAGATCATGTGACAATTCGGCCTCTAACATTATACACTCTGTCTAACAAAGTATCGATCAGCACCTTGTTTATCGATTACATTGTCAATATTACCTGTAACTACATAGCCATCGCCTTATCACCCGTCCGCCACTTCCTCTTTCTCTACAATAGGCTACCGTGACATAGGGTTCAGGATTTGCAAGTCCATCACTTCCCTTTATTATCATTACCTAACAGTAGTTAAGTACTTACAAATAGTGTACTATTAAGACCCATGCTTTATGAACTTATTGTTTTATGAGAAAAAAATTATAACGATACGCTACCAGAATAATGTTCTTTCTGTGAATTTAAATTTTGCTCAAATTGCAGAACACGGTTATGATCGCAGCGGTCAGTGGTTGGTTGACTACGTACACTTAAATGGTTGAACTCTGCATAAGCTTCGGCTAGCGGCTGATCAGACAATTTTGGAACTTACGAAACGTGTCCGTTACTTTGCAAATTTAGAAGTTCAATCTCTCCAGATTTTTAACAGAACTACGTATTCTACCCAAAGATTGTATGACAGGTGTTTATTAATACTAATCTTCACATTGTGGACAATTTGAACTGATTTCATTTATTTTGACATTTTTTGATGTGCAAATCCTGAACCCTATTTTTCAAGCACAAGTTTAGATTTGGTGATATTTTTTCATTTGAAAGCTTAATGCCCAAAGGTCATATCACACAAATAAAAGATTCTGAATGTCTTTATTTTTTTTTTCAATTCATTAATGAAATTCTCCGGGGGGGGGGACCCCGAGATTTTCGACTATATTTTACATTGTAGCATCCAAAGGGTTAATAAGATGTTTAGGTAATCTGAATTATACCTTGTCAGAAAGATCAGAGTTGGGGATTTTTCATTAATGAATTAAAAAACTAAAGACATTCAGAATATGGTATTGGTGTGATATGACCTTTGGGCAAAAGGCTTTCAAATAAAAGAAAAATCACCAAAAATTAACTTGGGCTTTAAGGTGGTATAGCTTCCAATTACAACTCCACAGCATTGAAGTCGGGAAGAAATATTATAAGTCTAATGTGAGTTTAACGGGCAAGTGCATAACAGTACATCCCATCGCCTTTTGATATCAGTTTGTCATTTAAAAGAGTAATCACAGCTTTTAGAATAATTTTCTAAAAGCGTCTTGCTTATAGAAATCCCGTTTAGTTCAAATAAGGTGTGATGATGGTTAAATTTCCGAATTAAGTTGGGGTTACATGTGCATTTGTTGTGTTAAGTATCCGTTTGGTGTATATCTCACATTAACTATGTTTTAACTTAAGGCTAATTTGCTAAAGATTTTATCCTGTTTTGACCCATCTTGCAAATGAATACTACCTACAGGAGACTGAGAGTTCGGGAGTTTGCGAGTGTCTGCAAAGTCTTGCTCAAAATCACTTCAAGTCACTAAAACCCTCTCCACGTCATTGTCGCCGTAAGTTAAGATCACTCGGAATCAGCTCTTATGTTAGAAGGGGAAATTGTCGCACTTGAGGCTCGCAATCAGAACCAGAGAGAGCCACTCCACTCATTGATGTAGTGCCTCTGAGAGGAAAAATCTACAAAAATAAAGGGTCACATCGAGGATTAAATGCTTCGCATAATTTGATCTCCGGAATGTCGTATGTATATAATAAAATATGAATAAAAAAAAATGAATTATTACGGTGTCAGGTTTTCATTACCGAATGTTATCGTACTATACACCTTGATTTCTTTTTGTACATTTCAAATCGACAACAACAACAGCATGTCGAGCAGGTGATTGTAATAGTTGATTAGTAGGCTCTGTTGTTTATTGTTTATTTGTTTGATTGTTTGTTTGTTCATTTTGTTTTATTTGTTTATTTTCTTTTTTTTATTTATTTGTTTATTAGTTAATTAATTAATTAATCTATTTATTTATTCATTATTCATCTATGTGTTTGTTTATTACGTTAATTGTTTGCGAGGTTGCTTGCTTCCTTGTTCGTTAGTTTGTCTTGCTTCTCATGTAAACAAGGATGATTTGTTTTGGGGGGCGTTATGGGATTTTAGGATAGTACTATTAGTTTTACTTGTTATGTTACATAGGAAGTACCGGTGTTATTGGCTTGTTTTAGCTAGACACTCATTATTCTACCACCCAGCCCCACCCATATACCCCTTTTATGTTTACCGTTCCGTATCCTCCGCTGGAATTCTTTTGCATAAAATGATAATCAAGATCATCTTACAGAATTGATTACAAAATCAACTAAATGTGACCACAAAATAACATGAAAATAGATACTGACATTGAAATGAAATGAAATGAAATGAAATAAAAAGATATTAGATAAAATGAAGTAATATATAACAAATTAAATAAAACTTAAAATCTATTCCATAATTTATCGTACTTCCTCCCGTAGTATGACAAGTTTTGTACGGTCTCAGACGGGACAGCGATCTACGAGGACAGACGTTATCTATCTATCTGTGGTGCTGTGGTTTGACATTTATGAAGACAGTTAATGATCCTAACTGATTCACTGCTCACATTCTTGGATAAATATCGTTTTAAACAACCACTTAGAGCACATGCCAAATGTTGTAAACGCTCATAAATTATTCCACTTAGCATGTAAAAGTTGTGTGTTTTAACCCGTTGCAGACGATGTGATTGCACCATAACACGCGTTTTCCATAGACTCCAACACGAGTTAACTCGTACTTAGTCTCTAACGACTTAAATGAATGATGGCGGTGTGTTTGTCTGTGTGTATGTCTGTGTGTATGTCTGTGTGTGTGTGCGTGTGTGTAGGTTTGTATGCATGCATGCGTGTATGTGCTTGTTTGTGTGTGCGTGTCAGTATGTGTGTGTGCGTGTGAATGTGTGTGTGTGTGTGTGTGTGTGTGTGTGTATGTGTGTATGTGTGTGTGTATATGTTTGTATGTTTCTGTGTATATAGACAATTATCTGCAAAAAGTATATACATGCATAATACAGATACTGATATGAGGAATATACGGATGCATTTTTTTATTTGCCTGTTCTTATATATTCAAACACAATGTATTTGCTGCTTAGGGCAATTGAGTTGTTGTATGCTAACGCAAATGACCGCTTCAAAGTCAGATCAAATTAATATTAGCATAACTAAAAACGAATATTGAGATGAAATGGCGACGACATTGAGAAAAGATGACAGACTTTACAATCGATAGCAATATCGGTTAACATCGATTTCTTTTATCGATCTGCTTGCTAGCTAGGTGTCCCGATGGTACTGCGGGATAGACGGGTAGTGTTTGGTATTCGGCTGTGACGGCACTCACGCTAAATAAATGTGTGTCTGTCGATGGATGGAGTCAGCCCAAACACAAGACGGGCAGGTGTCGGGGAATTCTTCTGTAATGTATGACAAGTGTCATCTTGTACTTCGATATCAACCTTATTGATTTCTGTCTTTATTGCTTGCGGAATTCCCACTTGGAAAAATGTATACAGTGTAGACTTTACTGAATGCACTCATTCGAATACTTAAAGGTGACTACTGCCATTTTCTTCCAATATCTAAATCCATGTTATCGGTTATTTGATTGGAAAATAGAGACTTTTATCAGCCTAATACATTACATTTATACAGTATCAATTGATTAATTAAATAAATTTGATTTTGGTGTAGTATATACATGTATCAAGCAATATTGCATTGCACATACTTAAAGATCGAAAAAATTTATGACAGGCACCTCAACTTGGTAATAAAATACGAACTGGGAACAAAATATGAAACACGCTTCTCTGCAAATAAATATACATGTAATTATTAAGATGTCGACTCCAGTAAAAGCCAAACCAAAACCATTCTTAGATTAGTTAGACATTATGGCATTTATGATAATGTTTAATCACGCACCTATAGATAGCAAACAAATGCAACAAAATTATTCTCACGATGTTTCCTTAAATTAACAGCTATGTTCGTTGTAATTTGTCCACAATCTTTATCCATTACTAAGCATGTTTAAACGATTGACACAAAGCACCCGATACTGTACGAAACGAAACCATGAATAACGGATGTGTATTATTGCGTCATACACGTTGGTGAAATGTAATCGAACGCAATTTTAAATCACGTAAAACATGTAATAACAAAGACATAAGATAAGACAGGAGAACGATATGTATAAATGACCATTTCTTTCAAGAACAATGACCCACAAATATATTTCTCACATTTTTTTTTGTTTGGGTGAATCACTGAAAATACATTAAATTCACAAAGTTATTATTTTTTCTTTTGAACAATGCACTTTCGCCCACTAGAAATTGATTATTTATTGCGCGCCAAATAGGTTTCGAAAACGTGCCCTCGTAAGAAG
>JZLH01S0067243.1:77060-92522 GCA_001188425.1 Eucidaris tribuloides
AAAGGTAGGATACATTTATTTCAAACTAGAACAAATGGTTTTGTATCCAAAGACTGTCAGAATGGTCAAAATGGAGGTATAGGAAATTAGAATATGAAGGGCTTGCAACCAAAGGCCATAAATCCACTTTGATGAATTTGGAGAAAAGGGCATTTCTTTGCCGGAGTTTGTACACGCGCCTATATGGAAAAATGAAACTAAAACATGCAATGTTAGGTATTAGTCTGTGAAATTAAGTGCCAAATTTCATTCTGTAACTGGACAAGTGGTAAGCCAATGTACTGGTGCTAATAATTCATTTTTCATGAAAAGTGGATTTAGCGCCTTTTGCTTGCAAGCTCTTTATATACTGAAAGCCGTGTTGTCAGATATAATTATATGCACCGGTAGATTAATGTTTTGTCAAATACGTTTGAAGTAGCATTTATGTTTTGAACCCTCTCAGGAGCATTGCAAAAACACTACATACACTTTACATGTGTTATTTTCTGAGTAGTACTGAAATGATTTAGCGCCATATGATCCTTCTGTTATTGGTTGAAGGGCCCGCTGGTTAACGGTTCGATAGTCCGTCTGAAGGCTCAAATAGTTGAAACAAATAAATTGTCTGAAATTTCCCAATCACTTAATTTGAATCAAAGAACTCTTGAACGACCAAAAATTACCAGTTGACTCTTATGGAGCGTGCCAGAAACCATCCCCTGTGAGACTAACTGTAGGCTAATTTGCGACTAGTCTGACCATGTTATCTACGTTTTCTATCGATGTAGATTTCTAGATTCATAACCTAACAAAATTGATTTAACATTTTCTGCAGGTGTCAATTCAAATCTTCAACCAATCTTCATGTCCTATTTGTCTTAATTTAGCATACCCGAAATACATTAAAGTATAATATTTATGTAATAGAACACCTGCTCCATGCACGAGTACACCAATTTAACGGGCACCACAGGACTAAGTCGGCAGTGAACGTAAATGTCATTAAATTGTATCACTATATTTTTTTCTGCGTTCTTTTTCGTACAAAAACCTGCAACAGGCGAAATATACACAAGTGTCCCTGCCTATTTGATGTAAATAGGTAAACAGGTCATCGGGATTGTGCGTTTGCCACATGCACATCCATCATTTATGACACGAAATTTCCCAAATAACAGAAAGCAAAACTTCACTTTTCATCAAAACAGTTTCTGTGACTTCTGTTCATCTGTTATCACTCCTATCAGCTATATCCAGTATCAAGCATGTTCCATTAGCCTCGGCACAAGATAGAGTTCAAGTCATAAAAGACATTTGGGGATAGGGTAACTAATGCGCATAATCTACTAATGGAGGACAGGTCTACCATGACATACAGTTCCCGCCCGAAATCAGGGTCACGTGATACCCGTGACTACATTACCATTGATCTATTTGTCTCGAAGTGAACTATCATTGCTTTCCAGCAGATTTACAGTCGTGGAACAGATTGTCAAATCATCGCAAGCATTCCGTATAACGACCCATAATTAAGTTAGATGAGGGTGACAATACTTATTCACGTCGTCATTATTTACAAAATATCTCCGTCCCTGAAATAGCATGGACTGCGTATATTGCCGGATTGTCCAGTGGGACTAATTTGAAAGCACTATTTTTAATTTTAATGACTTCTAGGAGTTATTTAATTTGGCCAAGGCAGATGTTTTATTGACAAACATTAGAACTGGGTATTCGCTGGAAGTGAGAGAAAGATGTGTAGTGAGCAAATAATGATCGGGTCGTGAATGTCTTTATCAGATGAGTAACATGACGACATTTTAGTTATGTATGGTTGGGTTGTCAACATACAAAATCCACGTGACACCATTAAATGGAGTCCAGTAGTATAATGGGTTCAGATAAGGAGATAGTTAAATGGATAATGCAGAACATCACATGACTTTTATCACGTATCTTCAAAAGCAACAGATTGAATTGAACATAATGGAGAAGGAGTGTAGCACTTACAAGGCAAGTCCAAATTGAAATGTCAATCGTCTATTGATGTGTTCGACCCCCTGTAATTTGAAATAACCTAAATGTGTCTGAGCGTTTGGTGGTGCGGGGGTGTTTATCTTTCCAAAACATGTTTATGTATTCACTTTTCCTGTTTTTTTTTTTATTTCATATCATTTGCAAACCTGACCTCTCCTGAAATAAAATAGCTGTCTTGTCAAAAAACGTTAATAACAGCTTCGACTTTAGTCACTTACTTGTAACTCTTGTGATAACTTTTATCAGATGCAATTGCTCTAACAGCCTCGATCAAGAAGATATCCATTAGCACATTTTCGTATCTATATAGGCCACTTATGTAAATACAAGGAGCTACACTCTTATTTGCAGATTTTTGTGAAGATTGTAGAATTAAATCACAACAGAGAAAATTTTTCCGTGCGGTTGCCATGACGATTCGATCTTTGTCTTTGTTGTTCACTTTGACATAAACGAATTATGACATTTTCTTGAAGGAGGTTAATAACCGGAAATAAATTGTGGAACACAACTGACCCCAATCATATCACCATGTTAGCCCCTTTTTAACTTTCAGTCTTCTCTGTTCAAATTTAGATCGCTCGGAGTCCTATCAAAACACATTTTACGGACGGTATTTGTTCTTTCTATATGACTAAATGAGAAGAAAATTACTCGTAGGAAATGTGCCACGGGCAAGGTTTTCATAATTTAGATTCACCGAGTTATTTCTTTTGTGCCACTCGTGATTTGTCTTACGACATTACGTCTGAAATCTGTACTTTGCCCTCATTTCCTACAGAGAGGTTATGATCTTATGGTTATTTTATGGTGTATTCAAAGATGATTCACTATACTGCATTGTTTCAACAGCAGAGGCGTCGATCTTGTGGGGGCAGGGGGGCGATCGCCCCCATGAAATTATTTGGGGGGGGGGACAAACATATCGATTCTTTTATCAGTTTGTTCTGTTCCTCATATTATTTTGTGGTACCTGTTACAACGGGTCAATGTCACCAATCTTGTATTTGAATTTTCCGTTCACTCCACTGAAAAAAAAAAATGCGGGTAATAGAGAGTGCATGATTTAAATATATTTAAAAACAAATTAAGTAAATTGCAATATTAGAAGTTACACAGAAGTAAATTTTAAAAAATGCAATAATTTTCTCAAATCCATTCCCGAACTACTAGGTGCAAAAACGAGAAGATCCGATCTAATGCGATGAAGCTAGTAAAACACGCGTGTGGATTTGATTTGTGCCCTTTACCTGGTTTCAATATAGTCCGCCAAATTTACAAATAAGTAAAGGCGCTATGTGCGAAATGTTATATCGCCAATACTCTGTAAACATCCAAAGAAGATTGAAGCGTGCTTTTGAGACATGAAAGAGTGTATATTCTCAAAAATAAAGGTCGGCAAGCAAACATGTGCCTTGCTGCACATAATGTGAAAATGAATACTCGCAGATCATTTACGGGTCACTGTTGATTTTGTATCGTGTGATTTTTTTGTCGGTTTCAAAGCTTATGCGATGTCATTCTGGGGTTTCATAACCAAAGGAATTGTAATTTGCAAATCTACACGGTATACCGGTTGAAGGAAAGGTAATCACGAGCTTGAACACCGATTCGAAGGTAAAGTCACGAAGCTACCATGGGGTATGATCATGAGAACTCAAAAGGAAGGAAGGGAGTGTAATATACAGATATGCCATTGAAATAAATCCAAGGTGATAGTGTAAGATCGAAGCCAGCTAACTCCTAACACTTTTTCAATGACAAATAAGATGAATCATGTAATGGAAGTGGTGAATGAATACACGTGCACTGTGTTATCCAATCTACTGGCATATTTCGAAGAACAAATTTACTTCAAGAGATATCTATTCCTGACTAGAAATGAAATTTCATCATGCATCGCCATTATGTGAAATCTTTCCTTGACCTTGTTGATTTGGTAATTTGTTGCCAAACGCGTATATTGATCTTTCCTATTGATAGTCCGAAAGACACACTAACCTTAATTTACTTTTAAATACGTACATTGTATATCTGAATATTGATAACACGTCTAAATGTAAATCGAATAATGAGTAGGAGCCAGGTAATACCTTGCCCGCGTTGACAAGAGAATTTGCTCAAGATGTATTTATTTGACACAAGTATTATACTTTCATCTTGTACACACACACGCATACACACAGACATCAAACACTCACGTACACATACACACATATACTACGCACACGCACACAAACAGACACACACACACAAACACACACACATATACAACACACACAAACACACACACATATACACACACTCACTCACACACACACACGTTGTTAAATGAAATGGGATACAAAAGAGAAATCTTTCTGCAGCCGAATTGAATGTATAAGTAAGCATCGCTTTCCCGTTTGATTTGTCGGTTTGTAAACATCACTCCTGGAAGAGTTCAAATTCATAAAAGAAGGTAAGAATAAAAGACTTGCTTTCACAATTTACTTAGTGTTGTATAAACAGCCTTTAAAACACTTACAGATAATCCGCTTAGGAATCATTGTTACTGTGCTGTACTGAACTTAACTTATTCCAAGCAACTCGTGAGGAATATTGCCAACGTTTACATAAAACAAACCAAAAGCTTTTAAAGTAACTTATTTCTTTAAACTAAATTAAGGTATCCTTTCATGCATTAAAATAAAAGAAAGGTCATATCGAAAATGTCATTCTTGTCTAGATATAAGCGGCTTAATACTTATATCACCATGAAACAGCAAATTCCTTCTTGAAAGGTTATTGGAATTATCACAATAAAATAATCTTCAGACTGCCTTTCTGAGAAAAAAATAATGAGGGGTTGAATGCGTGGGAAGGATGTCTTTTTCATCTGCGCAGTAATTGTGTGATATGAATTGCGGTTTGGAGCAGTTTACTGAAGTTAATGCATTCTTTGTTGTGGTTCATTAATGGTGTGATTCGGGTTGTGACTTTACAGGGAGGTCGTATTGTTGTGGTTACCCAATTGTTCGTTCTATATGAGTAGGTATGATGTATTATTTGTGAGGAAAAAAGAACGAAGGTCCGTATTCTTTTAGCTACAACAGCAATTACTGCCTCTTCTGTTCATGTTCCATTTAGCGCTCACGATCAAAAATTTTGAAAGAATTTTACTTGATTTGAATGCAGTTTTTGAAAGTTATATTCATATTTCCATTAGCAAGAATTATATTGTGAGAAAAAAATGACCTTTAAGAGATACGTTTACCCTTACCCCAATCATATCATTGGTCATAAAGTATTTGTTTACTATTGACCTCGTCACTTTAACAGGACGGTGCTTGATTATTTTCTTATAGGGGCGTATTCCGCTGCAGTTTATGTCTAAATTCCAGGTTTAAGAACAAACCTTAAGCGAATTCCGCTTCTTACCTACACATCTTTGGTATGATGCTGGTTTAATAATTTTGTACTTAAACAAATAACAAAAATACATTCTTTTTATTATGCTCATGTATGTCAAGATTTAAATTACCCCGAGAATATAAAAAGCAGGTGATTTAAGCACATCTGAAGAACTGATCCCAACGTATTGCGATTAATGCGTTCGTGAAAAGTGGTTATTAGACATAAATTTTGTACAGGTTATTTCGAAGGATACCATAAAAGAATTATCTCACATAACTCTGTCACTGCTGGTTATCCGACTTAAAATTCCAATTCCAACCGTTGGCTTTACGATTATGACAAAACATAATCTTTCCTGACGGATGCAAAATTTTGCTCATCATAAATGTTATTGCTTGCTATAAAACTAAATTTGTTCGCATCACAAATGATTGTCGTTGATAAGCGTCGGAATTGTATCCCTGTACACCATCATTTCCTTGCTTCTCGTTGTATTTACATTGGTCTCCCAGCATTGTATGTGGTTCTACTTTTAACTTTCCATCAATTCACGGAGTACAGTCGAAAAGTGCATGACGTAGTGTAGTTCCTTTTACACATTTGGCATTCTTACGAAATTCAAGGGAAAATACGACATTACATTGTGATTTACGGTTGGAGATTGACTTGTTACCCAGTCAAACCTATCCATAATGATTACAGAAATAAAGTACTCTAAGTCAGTCCATATCTGAAGAAGATTTATACAATAAACACTTTCCAAATGTTACATATTTAGCAAATAATACCCGACCCTTTTAAAGGACAATGTTTGTGCACTTTCTACAGTCAAATTAGGTCTACATTACATCTTTTGGAGGTAATTTGTACTTTCTCATCCTTGGGGATTCTTAGATCAAACTGTCTCGTAACTTCTGTCGGAAGTGTAAACATTGGAACTTGAACGACGTCCGTTACTTGATATTTTCGTATATTTACCTTCACTGTACACTTGTTTCATTTCCATTGGTCAAAACTCACAATGATAATCCATACAAAGTGAGCACTGGTGATCCGTGTATGTTTAAAGTCATAATTACTCCTCTTCTTTTTCTCTTTTGTTTGGAATCGCATTTCGTTCCGCCCCTTGGCACAGTCTCAGCCTACGTGGTGTTTGCAGTAGTAACTATAATAAAGTTTAAGTACTGATTCACGCATCTCCAATTGGCACAAACGATTTGCGCAGGAAAGTGCAAAACCAAGTGCTTACAAAGTTTGACTTAAATAGGGCTAGGAAAATGGAAGAGAGTGTTTGAACGTCTAATCCTTTACCTTAATTTCCACTCCATTTCATCCCCCCCCCCAACTTTCTGGTCCCCATGGAAGACCGACAGCAATATAAAAGTACAGCTGATTATGGTCTATCCAGCCATTTTCCCGCCTTTGATTTATTTGGTTGTATTCACATTGATACTGAATATTGAATTATGTAACTTTGATCACTTTGCACCTTTTTCTTCTTTGATATCGTTCTTTGTTGTTTTAGCTTTCATAGCGTATATTTTCAATTTGTGTATTCCCACTTCTTTGTATGTTGTTATTGCTTTATCTACATGACTGTATTTTATGAAAAAAAGTAAAGCAATCACCAGTAAATGCTATCAAGCCCCATTATAATTACAAATGAAGAGAGACAGTTTGTGTGGCAATTATAGAAATTTTCCCCCAAAGTACGTTTCTCAGTGACATTGCTATCATAAAAACTGAATCTGCATGGCTGCATTTAGATCATAAAAATATCATTATTTGGACTAACAAATGACTAGCTATTTACATCGATACTCGCTGGGGTGTCATGAAAGACCAGTTTTTGTCAATAGCCTATCATCCTACCGTCGCCCTGATAGGTTGACACCCTACTCGGGGATGAGTGCGGTATTGATTCCTCACTTGTCCATATTTCAAGAGGTTCCGTGACGAAAAGTCATGTTAAAGATACCAAACGAGGCGAAAATAGTGTAGCTTACGTTTCAGTATGTTGAAGAAAATGGGACGTCAGTTTATGAACAAATAGTTCTTACGTAACTATTACACCCATCTTAAATTCATAACGAATGGGTTAGCCGAAGTAATTTTAATTATTTTACAATGGATATAAAGCATGAATGTGAAATTCTAACGACATAATGAATTATGTATAAACATACAAAAGAAAGTAAATATTTTCGGATATTTTGACATCAGTTCGATTCGAGCTTACAGGTCAACCTACTTTGTCAAATAGGGACTCCAAAGACGGCATGTATTTCAGGTTTCCACAGGCAGACACACACAAACACAAACACACACACATACACATTACACTTACACATACACAAACGTGTCCCAGAAAAAAATGTCCCTCCATAGACCATAGCATAATTACTGAAAACAATCCAGTTATATACTCAATTAGCTTTACATATTTAGAAAACCTAATTTGTAATTTCTGTGAAAATTTCAAAGGTCTCGCTTCATTGGTTTTAAATAGTCAGGCTCTTATATAACAACAGTGCTTTCCAGCCATTCCAAGTGTGATAAAAAGAAAGACACATCGCAAACATATTATTCCTCATTCCATGCTTCATTTAAATTATCTCAACGACTGTTCATTCACGTGTTTAAATGAAAACTAATCAAAATTGTGTTCCACTGGTCGTGTTTGCTTTCACAGAGTGTGTTGCACTCATGGTTTGTCCTTCCATGTCCATTTTGTAAACTTGTCTTGTACGTCTTTACACCCGATTTCCATTCAGGATGATGCATTGATGTATCACTGCAAACTTGGAATTGGGCTGCAAAGCACTGCTGTTAGATAATAGACTGTGTTTTCAAAACCAATGAAGCGAGAAAAATGAAATTTTCACAAAAGAACATTGAACACTAAATACAGAATTATACTTGATTTTGGATCTAATTTAGCAGTCTATCAGAGGGACATTTTGGGATACACACTGTACACTCATATACATACACATAAACATATACATGTAGAAGGTGAAGCTATACTTCGTCATCAATAGCTTACACCGTGCGTAATACGTTAATATCCGAGAGAAAATCAAATGTGCAAAATATACTTGGTGTCCCAGCGTTTCCCAAAAGTCGTTCAACAGCATTTTGACAGGGAAGTTTCCGATCCACTCAAAGTGAAAGGGTCGTGTTATATTATCTCCGTGCTACATTTCTACTCCATCATGCCATAACTAATTTCCTACATGGACAAGGACTTGCCTAAAATGACACGCACCGTATAGATAATCGCTGTCACATTCATTCAAATTGAAATGACCGTGCACGAGCAAACAATGCATCTGGTTGTGCTGCTACAAACATCTTAACACCCGCTGCATACCAACTGTTTTGTAGTAGCCTTAAGTATAAGATTCTGGATCCATCAATGTACATAAAACCTACAGCTTGAGCCAGCAAAAGGGGTGAAAATATACCAAGGGACCCCAAACGAAACGACCAGGTTTCGAATCACAGAACTCTAAACTCCAAATCGCCGACTGACCCTCTACGCCTTGTCAAATCAAAAGGATACATCCGCTAACCCGACGCTAACCGTTTTCTCTCCACCTTTGAAATAGGTCAATTGTAAATCTATCTTTAACGTGACGAACAGTCCTTCGGAAGAAGGGAGGATTCTTTGACAGAGATTAATGTAATGGGGTGATAGTGCCGATCGGAAAATGTGTACTGGGGCACGAAATAACAGCTGCGTCACAGAACTCATTTTAATTACTAGTCTGTGAGCCTACATGTGGGTATGTTTCAAACAGATTTATTGCATTAGCTGGATAACATCCTTACAAGTGCTGTTATGATGTTATCCACGTGCAGGAGATGTGTTATTGCTTCTATTCTGAGACATGGTTTGGTGTTCGGGTTTTAAATGAAATCGTTATCTGAGGTAATTGTGATTTATGTATTGTAGAGAAATTGAATATCACATCTTTATTGTTTCCACCAGAAAAAAAACCGAATGCATCTTTGGAGGAATGTAGAGGGTTTCGGACCAACAACCACCAAACGAGTTATGTAACTTTATACATTAATTTTCACCTTTGGAAAAGCAATGGTGTCATTCCATATTTGTACCAAGTTGACGCCAAACGTGTTCTAACTTAACTCTTAACATGCCAGAGGATTTGAACCTCTATGGATTGTATGTGTATTATTTGGTGCAGATCTGCGACTTCGGCACGTTAAGAGACATTGACAGAAAGCAGGCATCCACCGCCCACAACATGTTTGCACGGGAGGGATGTTATATCAGTACATTCGCTATATAAACACAGGTGTAGGAACTTGTAAAGGTAATGTTGCAGAAGAAATGAAATCATTATGATTTCATTTCTAGTTCTAATGTTATCATTAATACTCTTGAATGAGAAAGCTTTTCCTTTTTTGACTCGTGACCGCAAAAATATGTCACAATTATTATTTTGAGCAAGATTTTGTTGCACATTAACTACATAGTTCTGAAATGTCAGCATTTCTTTGGGGGTGAAAGACATTCGATTGAAAATCCTGTTTTTCTACTTTTTTGACGTTTAACATTTTCATTTTAAAACTGAATTTTCTAGCAAATTGGATGACTTTCCTCAGGTAAGTAAGATTTAAGAACCAGCAGGCAGGTTGCAGGTTACGAATACAGTACTACTTCTGATAACTTTGAGAGAAAGAGACTTTGAGTCACCTTGACTTCCCCATTCGGTTCTCTAAACGGAGGAGAAATGTTTTTTTTTTCCTAACCAAAAAATCCTGATTCGTTAAAGGGAGAAGGAGCCAGCAACTAACAGGCATAAGTTAAGAAAAATAATGACATTGTGAGAATAGGTACAATGTGATAAAGGCAGGCCAAATAAGGGGTACGGTGTGACCCTCAGCAAGGCCCTATGAATTTGTTAATTTGTGTTTATTTTACGTCTTTGCAAGTTTTATCCCGGGATAAAACTTGCAGAAACAGCAATAGGGGGAGGAGCTTATCGATTCAAACAATGCATACATTACCACGGCGCGATTAACACACGTCGGGCGGCATGCATCGGTCACGCATGGTCAGCTCCAGAATAGTGCTTGTGCGATCTGATTGGTTGGCAAGAACTCAATTTTTGTCTTTACTTATGCCTGTTGGTTTCTGGCTCCTTCTCCCTTTAATGGCCGGAGAAATACTACGAGTGCACTTTAGTCGGTATTGGAAGAAAGGGCTGAGTAACCTAACTCTACAGTTTTTACGGAAGATCTGCTTGGGACAGTCACAACCACGTGTTGTCACTTCACTTTGACATTACTGGAAACGTGAGATACCTATGGTGTCTAATTGAGTGATTTATCAAACAGAAGCAGGCAATGATGGACGGCATATCATGATAGTTTCTTAGTGGTAAGAATACACACTGTTTGACCTTTGTTTATTCAGTCTTCATTTTTGAAACTAATTTCTGCATACACTCCCCACAAGGTATGTACGATATAACTTCCATATTGGCCTCTGGGGAGTAGGATATAAATATTATGGAAAATGGTTTAAGGGGTTTCAGATTTAATCATCATTTTGAAAAAATATATATACCCACTACCTTCTTGAAGCCACTTCTTGTTTGAATATCAAGGGAGAAGGGAAAGTAGAAAATCGACTGGGGAAATATTTGCATGATCTTTGCTATGGCAAGTTGTCTGAACAACAGTAACTGTTCACTGGGGAACAATGTTGTTCTGCAGACATCACAGCAATAACGCTATCGAAAGGTGTGATATTACAAATACGATTCTAGATACAAGACCATATCCCATTATCCATGATTGACTAGAGACCCTGTGATTGCTTGTGCATATATTAATATTTCCCGTGTGAAATGTACTTTCATGTCACAACCTGGTGGACCATCCAAATTCCACATTAATCCATCCGTGAAATCTGTGGTAACGGTCATTAATAGTTGCATGATTGCCTAACAAGAGCCGGTAGCCGTGCCATCCCGCACTTCTCTGGGGCGTCATGTTGCGTCGAAGGCAGTGGGAGCATGTTAGCGTTATGAATACACCAAAGAGTACGCTTTGTTTAGTAAAGAACCATGCTTGTATCGCAGACGACCAAAATGTATCTGCCCCGAGTTTTAATGAAATCATGTGATAACATTCAAGAGACTGATATGCCGGACAAAGCAAGGAAAGGAGCGGCTGCCCTATCTTGTAGGCCCTATTATTTCTACAATTTGATTTTGCTTGTTAATTTGGTGGTAAATTGGTTGGACGGCTGGTTGGTTTATTGGTTGGTTTGTTGGTTGGTTGGTTGGTTGGTTGGATGGTTGGTTGGTTGGTTGGTTGGTTGGTTGGTTGGGTGGGTGGGTGGGTGGTTGGTTGGTTGGTTGGTTGGTTGATTGGTTGGTTGGTTGGTTGGTTGGCTGGTTTGTTGTTTGGCTTGGTTGATTTGTTTGATAAGAAAATCTGGGTAGAAAATGGCACTCCCGCAAAATCGAAGACAGCAATTGACAAATTTCTCATTCTTTTAATACGCTGCGCTCTAACCAATTGTGGCGCTCCATTTGCTGATTAGTGTCCTAGTCGAAAAATTCTACGATAGGGTACGATTGACATTTCGTTTAAGACCAAAACAGTGCCTGTCTTCTGAAATATACACGTATTCTGCTTATTAATTGGGAAAATTATGGGAACAAACTGATGTTGTTGTCATATCTTTGTGTTTTACATGTTGATATTGCAGTTAGAGTACATTTGCATTGTGAGTATATTAATTGAAACTTATTTAGACATAGATAACGGTTCAATGGGTAATCAAAAAAGTCTGTTTGGGGTCATATCTGATAATAAGTCAAATGACCCTGATTTTTCTAAGACGTGATCACAAATTCTGGGTCAAAATTGATTCCATTTTCGGATGTTACTCTTTCCCGTGTCAGCCTTACCCCGTGAGTCTAAGAGTGTAGTCACTATACGTATGGGGCTTTTAATTGTATACCACATAGAGGCGGAAAGTTTTGTTAACGTTTATGCTATATGACGTACATTGTCACCTTATACGAGAAATTCAAGCGAATTAAACGGTTGTATTTGCCTAAATGTTGTACTAACTATAGCTTGCTCTACCCGGTTTAGTTGCGCAGGTCTACTCTACTAGACATTTCCGTCTAAATTGCTCGGGCTGAACGAGGAGACATTTTCGTGGTGATAAGCATCAATCCAATCTGCCCAGTACTTATCATCTATATTTGCAGCTGAAGCAAGTGTTGACCTTCAAAAGAAATATTTAATTCATGAACGAAATGTTAAATTACTTTTAGATCTAATCGTGATTAGAAGCGGACTTGTTCAAACGCACGACGTTTATCCAGGAGTCAAATGGTGCAATAAACTTTTGATTAACATTTATCCTGTCATTTTATTTGTGTGTAAATGCGGGCATTAAAAGCAATTTGCGTGTTGAAAGAACAATTTCCTGTTAAGTGCCATGGGTGACTGAATAGGCATCTGTAATATATACGCAACTGTCAATTTGATTTTCATTTTGTATCACCTGCGATTATCTAATGCACTGTCGGGTATGTTTCAAAGTTGATGCTGGGTTTATTGTTTATGATGTCAAAGCCTTGTTTTGTTTAAACAGTCTCTTTATTTTAGCATGCCGATTGAAAACTAAAATTGCAATGACATGGATAATGTCTGAATAGCAAACCGTGTATCTTTAAAATGTTGTGAATTACTTTGTGACAGAAAATGATTGATTGAATCTTGTAAGTTATTCATTTTCATCATCAGCGCTAAAAAAGAAATAAAGTTTCATAATTTGATTTTAAGTATTTAAGGATGTGTATATAATCATATTTGACCAATAAGTGTGTAGTGTCTAGAGGCCGTACGAATAACATGGCGAATTTATTGAAGTATGAATAAGGTAAATGTCAAAATAAATTGGGAGAAATTATATTCCTCGAGCTTTCAAAGTCCCAAGGGCCACTCACTTAAATTGGACAGCCGATATGGCTGTCACACCGGTTGAACGACTCATGATCAGGATGGTAGAAACAATTTTTTTCCGCAACTGTATTATGAATTGAAACAGAGGCGTCGATCCTGTGGTGGGCAGCATGGGCGGATCGCCCCCGATAAAATATTGGGGGGGGGCACACATATTAATTTGCCCCCCCCCCATAATTTTGACAACTGGAAAATTCATTATATGCAATGTAAATATATGTTTTGAAAAGCAATGGAAAGCACTATAAAACCATTAAACATGGCATAAAAACACTCTTAAACTTAAAATTCTTTACTACAATTTTTACTACGAAAATTTGGAATTTTTTCACTTTTGCCCCCCCCCCCATACAAAACATGGATCGACGCCCCTGAATTGAAATACTAAGACATGCTGCCAAAATGCAATGTCAGGTTCGATACATTCGCAAACAGAAGTTAACATAATTATAGGTGAGCATGACCTTTTTTTTAATTAATGAACTGGTTAAATTCTCCGATTTGTGGCCAAAATCAGCTAATTAATCTTCAGGTAATTGTTGATTTATGTAAATCACCAGGTCATTGTTTTGTCCTTGTACCAGAACGCCATTTTCAAAATCACTGCCGACTTCCTTACTCTTATTTGGCTGCGATAAGAAAAAGAAGTCTGTGCGATTTAATACTCCTTCAATACAAGTAATTAGCGCCGATGCCTTCACCGCTTAAATCCCACGAGTGACTTGTTCGTTCCACTGGTTATATAAGTTTACGACATCCTTGGGCTACTTTTTCATGAATTCTGATAATTTGTATCGCATAGTGTGACAATTCTTCAAATGTAGAGGATCTGACAATGTATATTTCAATCAGGGTTTTGAAGCGCTTGTTGAGTATGTGTATCATGGGTTAAAACTGCTAATGGCTGGTCACATTCTGCGAAGGAGTGTTGAGAGTATCCTGTCTGGTCATCTCCTCCCTACCTAATCAAAAGTACTCCAACCAACACCACACCCCACATTCCCCGGCCAAACAAGGAAGAATATCTCACGTATGTCAAGTGTCCTATTAATAATTGCAAGATTGATATATAATGATGTTACAGTCCGCAGTTGATATCATTTCATTGGAGGTATTTCATCGTGGTCGGATTTTATTGATGACTTGCCGGAAATTGACCAGTGGTATTGTTGACAGATTCTCGAGAAATCTCGCGTTTGACGTGATTTTGTCACGCACGCCAATTATGAGTGCAATTGTGTTCGGATCACGGTTGTTCACTCGCTCGTAATGAAAATACTCTCCATCCAACTGTTCAAAAATTAAATGTTTGTTTTAGAAATTGAGCGAGCCGTAGTCACGCTACCCTATACGAATAAGATATTCTGTTATCCATCTTTTTTCCCCACTTTTGTATGCTTTCGAACAATGTTAGGACACGTGCTAAAAATTAACCCCAAAATGAGCCGAAATGTGTGTTTTACTATTAGCATGCAATGCAAGTTTTGACTACAGAACGTCGTATGAAAACACTTGTTACATCTTGCATACTGCTTGGCACGCGCGATTTGCTAAACAAATGGAGGGGAAATGTTTTAATGCAATTACAAAGCACTTCACTTAATGGCCGTACCGATAATGACTTTAGTTTATGGAAGGATGCGGTAGGCAGCTACTTAATGATTTATGTCGTCTACGGGAGGCTCTGTCGCTTCATCCCAGGATTATCGCATGTATGTATATTTGTATTCTCTGATTTTAAACAAAGATACCGTTACATTTCCTTAGCTTTGAAAAGTAATATCTCCTTACATTAGAAAAAAACACCTCTTATTCAGTTAATCTATAGTAATCGTTTAGCTGCAAATTAAACGTATTATAGAAAGAATTAGTGCAATGGAAGACGTTGCGTACATGTATGAAAATGTGATTGAACGTAGTGGTCTTACTAAAAAAAGTAATGAGTGCTGTAAATTCATTACTTACATCCTTTTCATAACTATCAATATAATTTTATGGCATGCTCAATTCGAATATTTATAGAATTTA
>JZLH01S0067244.1:0-16113 GCA_001188425.1 Eucidaris tribuloides
CAAGAAGCAAATGAGTTTGGACATATACCAATGTATACACTACCTATGTGTAAATCTTGGCTGGAAGGATTTGTCTTGAATATGTTTACTTAAGGAGAATCAAGCATGAACATAACTTTACTGAATTATATACTCTTGTCCTCAATAGCAATTGATCCCGTAGAAAGCTACACAACAAATTTACCTTTCACAAGGAATATTAATGGAATTTCTTTTAAAATGAGCCAACATTTGACCACAAAATTTTCACAGCAGAATCCTTGCATAGCTTACTTGATTCTAAAAATAGTTTTTCCCCAAGTTGAGGATTACCTCCAATCATACTATTTACCTAAGACTTAAAACTGTCTTGATACTTGGACTTCAGTCTCAAGAACCTTGATTGAATATATGAGATGGTGCATTTATGAACTTGTACAAAATGTTACACAAGTTTTTTTTTTCTGGGAAGGTAATAAAGTAAAGGAATTTCTTCTCATGTGTAACACATACATTTACTTCTCATGTCCACAGTGATTTTACAAAAGTAATGAAGTATACAGAAATGTTCTTACCAGTTCTTATAGTTTTCAGTTCAGTTATGACTAATGTCCAAAGAAAGTATATTTAGGATATTTGACAATTGACATCAAGGTCAACATCAAAATGCCATTTTTTTCTATTTTTTCCCCTCTCTCTCTCTTTATTTGATGACATAAATGGTACCGTGGGGTGCAATAGGGTACAACTGTACCCCGGGGTAGCACGTGATGTATCATTTCTCCCTTGACTTCCTTTGCCATAATTTCTCTGTTTCTCTGTTTCTTTCTTTTGTAATTCTTTCTTTCTTCCTTTCATCTATTTATCATCCATGACCAAGTTAGCCATTTGTAAACCAGATGATCGAGGGAAATGCTCTTTTTAATTTATGGAAGCAAACTTGACAAAAGATATTAACCTTTTATTTGTAAATAATTGACGAGCAAGTGAGCGCGAAAAATCAATAGCACGCTCAAGCCAACTGGATGGGTGATATATTATATCCAAACAATTCTCTCCTATATCGGAAAAGCAAACATTGAAATTCAACAATAAAGGCACATGGATGGAGAATTGCAGACTGAATCCATGTCACCGTTTATATGAAATAGAGACGGACAGAAATTGTTTGCTCTGCAATTTGTCATTTTCTAACTCAATTATAGCGAATGGAATCCACGTTCACAGATCAGTTTCACTTAAAAGTAAGCCAACTTTTTCTCATGCTGGTGAATGCAGTACACCTATTGATGACGCTTAATTGGTCACGTACCGTTTGTCTTGGAGAAATATTTTGTGCAGGCAAGCTAGAGATATCATTTCCAAGAGACCTGCTATACTAATTGATGAAGGGTCAACTGAGTAATTCACCTCAAAATGTCACGCCGTAACCACAAAAATGCATATTTTTAAAATATTATAAAAATAATTGGATCAAAGGCAACAATAAGTTATTTGCAAATCAAGAGCATCTATACCTATGAATTACATGCACTTTTTAAACTAGATTGGATTTTGTTTGAGAATTACGGCCAATTAAAATGTGTCACGCCGTAACCATTTTGGTTACGGCGTGACGGTTACGGCGTGACATCCCATTGAATTGCATGTACACTTTGACCAAAGCTCACTCCCTACAAGAGAGTTTCAAGAGAGACATCAGGGTGTCATGCTGTGAGGGTGTGACCTGTTCTGTGAGGTTTAAATTGATATGCAAATGAGTTCTTTGTCAGCAGGCTTTGTGCAGTAGCATTTATGTAAGGTTTTTAAGGATATTTCCTCAGACCATGACATTGGGATCATCCTCATTCACATCAAAAGATGCTCCCTGGCAATAAATTATATCAGCATTCTGATTCTAGGGTCCTTGGAAGTTATTACAGTAGACTGTTTTGAGCTAATGTTTTGTGTTAAATGTGTACTATCAGCTAGATTATGCAAGTATAGAATACTAGTTGTGAAATATCAAATTTGCTTAACCCATGAACTGGTAAGTTGTTTTTGAGAAATTCTAGATTGTTTATTTGTTTTTGGAAAAAATAAACTCTAAAAATGTATGTGTTTTTATTGTTTTATGAAGTTATACACCATTTTGAAGAGCAAAAATAAACTATTTCATAAAAATAACTCTGGTATGAAGAACTCAATCAATTTCACATTATTTAACACTAAAAATCAAATTTGAACTTGGAAAAATTGATAGTTTATCCAAAAAAATATGAGAAATTATGATATTTCTCATATTTTATGAATTTGTCTTCCAATTTCCTATTTGAATTTGTACATTCACATGTCAGGAATCTTTTTCAGCTCATTTGACCTTTGACTTACTTATTTGACCTTTGACCCAAATTTACCACTTAGGTCCTTATACATGTAGGGTATCTACCATACAATTTAGTTGCAAATGGCCTGATACCAATGCCAGTACAAAATTACAAGTTTGTTATTTGACCTCATTTGACCTTTGACCTACATATGTGACCTTTGACCCCAAAATAACATTGAGGTCCCTGTCATACATCTACCACCAAAGTTTGGTTACAAATGGGCTTGTGGTTAGAGAGTTATGTAGTTTGGGCCCTTGTGGGCCCGGCCCCCCTGGGCCCCCAGGAGGGCTGGGGAAATTGAAGATATGATGATTGACATAAGAATTTTGATAATACCTTAATTTCAACTTAGTTTGGGATCAAAACAAATTTCAGGGATGTTTTCCTCCAAGTAACAAGGCGAGACAGTACGTGTGTTCTACAGAAAATCGTTAAACGTTATATTACCCGCGTAAAGTAATCCAGGATTCGCGAAACTATCCTGTAGAAACAACGCGATGCGCCGTTTATTGATAAACCGCTATCTGGACGAAATACGGTTTCTCATAAACCACTTCCAGAGGTTGCGTATTGCAGCTGTTAATCTGTTTAAATTTCTGTAGAAACACACACAGCGAAAGCGTATCGGGTCTCTGGCGGAAGTCGCCTGGCCAAAAATTGAACACTCGAGTTTAAAAAACAGTAAGATAAACGCCATTCAAATGCTCGAACTGAAATTTTCCTTGCGACGGCGCCATTTTGGACCAGCTGCATGATACCACAATGCATTGCGGAGGTCACAGGTTGAAATTCCCGATTCCGATTGACGCGTTATTTGCCGATGCTGGATCGGAGAGTTAATCGCGTGTTATTCGTTCTGTTAGGAAACAGTTGGTAGGCGATACGGTTTTCGATTCGCGAAAATGAGCATAACCGTTCAACAATTTTTCTGGAACACGCGCGTGTCAATTTGCTATGCCGTGTGTGGATGTTTCAGTCACGCCGTAAACCGTCACGCCACCGTTAACCAGTAATTGATTAAGGTTTTTAAGTCATAATTGAAATAATTCACCAGATTTCTTAATAGAATGGTGCATATTAAACTCTAGAATACACAGAATCCAATCATACCTAAAGTTGTGAAGCCATTTGAATTCACAGGTTGAGCAAAATGTTTTCTTGATCAATTATGCCATGTCCATTTTACGTCAGCCCGTAACCAGATTATGACTATTCATATCTGCATTAATTCAATGATCACTGTTAAAAATTTGGCATTTAAAAGTGGGTACCACCTAACTATTGTCCATTACATTTGTTTGTTGATAAAGATTAAGTCTGCATGATAAATCCATTTGTATGCTGAAATTGTTTTCTCCCGAAATTCACGCCGTTACTTGAGAACTGCCCCACAAAATTTACACCATATTTTTTTTTCTGGGAAGGTAATAAAGTAAAGGAGTTTCTTTATGTGTAACACATACTTTACTTCTCATGTCCACAGTGATTTTACAAAAGTAATGAAAGTATACAGAAATGTTCTTACCAGTTCCTATAGTTTCAGTTCAATATGACTAATCGCCAAAGAAAGTATATTTAGGATATTGACAATTGACATCCAGGTCAACATCAAAAATGCATTTTTCTATTAATGTATTTCCCTCCATCTCTCTTTATTTAATGACACGTAAATGGTTACCATGGGGACCACTGGGTACAACTGCTCACCAGGGTAGCCACGGTGATGATCATTTCTCCCTTGACTTCCTTTGCCATATTTCTCTGTTTCTCTGTTTCTTTCTTTTTGTAATTCTTTCTTTCTTCCTTTCATCTATTTATCATCCATGACAAGTTAGCCATTGTAAACAAGATGAATCTAGGAAATGCTCTTGTTTAATTATGGAGGCAAACTTGACAAAAGATATAACCTTTTATTGTCAATAATTGCGAGCCAAGTGAGCCGCGAAATCAATAGCACGCTCAAGCCAACTGGATGGGTGATATATTATATCCAAACAATTCTCTCCTATATCGGAAAGCAAACATTGAAATTCAACAATAAGGCACCATGGATGAGAATTGCAGACTGAATCCATGTCACGTTATATGAATAGAGACGGGACAGAAATGTTGTTGCTCTGGGCAATTTGTCATTTTCTCTCAAATTATACGAATGGAATCCGCTTCAAGATCAGTTTCACTTAAAAGTAAGCCAACTTTTTCTCATGCTGGTGAATGCAGTACACCTATTGATGACGCTTAATTGGTCACGTACCGTTTGTCTTGGAGAAATATTTTGTGCAGGCAAGCTAGAGATATCATTTCCAAGAGACCTGCTATACTAATTGATGAAGGGTCAACTGAGTTCTCTCTACACAAACGTTAATTGAATAACTGACTGCAATCCAAATTGTTATTGCTTCTTGTTTTTTTGCTACATGATATTTATATAAAGTATGTGTTTTCGAGCAAACAAAATTGTATTTTTTTGTACATATTTCAAGAAAAAATTTAATTTTAATATTTTGAGCTAGATTTACTATGAATTTATTGTTTAAATACAAGCTGTATTTTGAACAACACAGAAGTTAAATGGCATTTCTAGTCTACACTGGCTTTTTGTGTTGTGTGCCATTCTTGTTTTGTAATATGGCAATCATGTAGTTCACTTAAATCATACGGTCTATAAGATAAATCTTTAACACACTTGAATTTAATATAAATTCACTTCAAAACAAATCTCACCAGATGAATAAGTTCTGATATATGTATGTGTTATACTCCTACGGATCTGAAGTTGATAAATTGCTATTTTGAATCAATCGGATTGGATGTGTGTTTGCATTTTAACATTTATTCTAGTATCAATAAAAGAAAATGATACATTAATGAGATAAATCTAAAACATTGTCCAAAGTGTTTTCATTGTGCAATCCATGCACACCTCATCTAATTTACAACATGTATGCCTCCAGCATGAATATGAGAATAAATGAGATTTCGGAATAAATGATTGTAAGTTAAATCATTACGCTGCAAGCAAAAGCATACTCACGGGAACATTCATCAAGATACATGATATTTATCAAACTAAATAAACTGTGATATGTGATATTTTCAAATATAATTGTGAATATTGCGTTCTGTCACATGAACTAGCATCAGCTTGTTTTTCGTCGTCTTGGATGCCAAAAGTGATTTCATCAGCACGGGAAGACGTCTTTATTGTATGTACCCAGCAAACAAGTAATCAACGATGAAGGTCATCCGATGGTTTGGGGCAAATAACTTGAATTTTGGCTTCTGGAAAATATTTGTATTCAGCACATACAGTCAATAGACAAAAAGAGACAGACAGAAATAGAGGCCAAATTCCTTTTGTACTTAATTCAAACAAATCTTTTATTTAGTTTGGTTTAGTTTGCTTTGCTTTTATTTTGTGGTTTTTGTTTGGTTATTAAGTTAGTATGAAAGCAATTTGCAGGTTAGTTTATTAGGATGTTAGTTAGTTGATAGTTAGTTAGTTAGTTAGTTAGTTAGTTAGTTAGTTAGTTAGTTAGTTAGTTAGTTAGTTAGTCAAGTTGGTTAGTTAGTTTGTTTGTTAGTTTGTTAGTTGGTTGGTTTGTTGGTTGGTTTATTGGTTTGTTTTGTTATTTAGTCTAAATAATTATATAGTAATCATATTATATGGTACAAATGTATACTTAGCCAGAACTTTCTTTTAGCATCAACATCAATTTATTAGAATGATGACATCAGGTTTCAGGTTCATATAAATTTTTAAAAAGACTCAATTCCTCGATTTCCTAACTGTCCATGCATATCCATTTATATACCAATAAAAACATACATGTATATGTCCATTATGAACCAGTGGCTGCTTTTACCATGATTTGAAACACATAATGTATCTCCATACATGTATGGAAGTCAATTTTATTGTGTGTAGGTTTGTAAAGCTTGGCATAAGCAAAAATAAAAAGAGCTACATTGATGGCACATGATAATTAGTCACTGTCATCTTTAAAAATGATCAAGAGTAATAACAGTGTCAATTAAACCTTTCACTAGCACATTCAGAGAATCTCATGTCAATTCTAGGGAGGTTTAGTGAATATTCACTTATTCCCTTCCCCTTATCACAACTCCCCAACTCCCATGATTTGGTACCACTCCTAGCATTACGTATTGAACTCTTCAATAATTTGTACACTTGTACATTTTATCATATTAGTAATGCAATTCAGGTGATAGCCCTTGATCATTCATGAATTTTGTCTATACCCTCCACAGGTTTCTTTATATCATTGCTACTGCATAATCATATGATTGTACTTTTTAAAGTGATAGGCTAACATTGTGGAGCTTCAATTTAAAAAATTGTCAAATTTTGATATCTGAACTACATAGTAGTGTTCATATGGACAAATAAACACCCTAGAATTAAAAAGTTTGGAAAGTTACACTACCAATGGCAAGTTATGCATGAATAAACGATTAAAACTCGGGGCGAGTTTAAATAGCGTCGGTGTACGCACAGTAAGTCTATGGGAGAAAATGGGCAGGTGAATCCGATCAACTTATGATTTTCACCTTTTTAAAGCACTAAATAATCATTTTGAAATACAATTTTTTCAGGGCGTCATTTTTAGACCTTAACAAAGACAATGGTAGCATGGGGAATCATGTATCTCAGATTTTTTTTAATGTGGTAAATGTTAGCCAATACCTTTAATGAATTTATGGAAAATAAATAAATTTAATTGAATTGAATTGTGATTTGGTAATACAAGGCTTAATCCTAGATGCAAAGTGGGAAGGTGGTGCAAAGCATGTTGACACCCCTGATACAGTTTTTGAATTTTATTGATATTAAATCCTTGCATTTTGTGGAGAAACATGATGTCTAAAATTCCTAAATGGTTTTTAGTCAGTTACAGGCAGTTTACAGTTTGGGTAAAGGATGCAAAATCAAATTTCTTCTATTATATGTTAGATGGATTCCATAAAAATCACACACTCTAAAATGTGTCATTTTTTTGAGAAATTAATAACGATATAAAAACATCGTGGGAAGGGGGGGGGGTAGGGGCCTGACATTTTTGCCACATGCTATTCACATAGTGACGTCTTATCACTGATCATTTTAAAAAAATCACATCTTTTAACAATTTCTGTAGATTAAACCTTAATGTTGTTTTCCAATGTCAAGTCTACCACATATTATGAAAATTGATGACAATTTTGTCAGATCAACCAAACTATACACAGGTTTTAACTCCTAACATGCCAAAGTCACAGATCTGCACCAAATAATACACAGAGTCCATAGAGGTTTATATCCTCTGGCATGTTAAGAGTTAACCTGTTGGATATGTAATTAGCGACAACCATAACAAAGAGAGAGGATTCTACCATCTTACCTCCCAGAGATGTCTCAAGTCTTGTTGGTCTATCCTGATCAGTTCACAGATCTCCTTGGTAACGACGGTTGCCTGGTGAGGCGTGTCATCCAAGACTGACTCTCCAAACATGGCCCCTGGGCCGAGTTTACACACCGTCACAGCTTCCTGGACGAAAAAACGTTTTGAGAAAATCCCAAGAAAGAAGACTTAAATAATCATTTTGGGTATGAAAATAAATATATTCTCATATCTAAAGTGATGATGATTGCTCCAGAGAATGTTTGTCATTTATCACTTCGTAAGTCACATTTTTTTTAAAACGTAAAAGATGTAATTTCTAGCATATCAAGATATAAATTGTTCTCTTCAAATTCTATAATGATAGAAACAGCTTCAACATGACATTCATAAATTATTTCTCGTACATTCCACAGGAATTCACATTGCTTTTGTTTTAACTCTTTAACATACCGAAGAGCTGCACCAAATAATACACATAAAGTCCATAGAGGCTAAAATTGTCTGGCATGTTAAGAGTTAACCAGGGTTTTACAGAGTCCATGCAATTTCCTATAGGTATTCAATTGTGCTACAAGTATCATAGCCAAGGATTATCATGTTGTTTTTCAAATTGTGGTTAACAAAATTGTACAAACTTGCAAAAATACATAAAATTGGTTGGTTGAATATAAAACTGCACTCATATTATTCTGTATCTGTGTCTGTGTGTCTTATTTTTCATGGTCTGTTTGAGAGTCTGTTTTTCAATCATATATGGATGTGTCTGTGTCATTTTTTGTGTGTTTATTTCTGTGAGTTTCTGTGTGATGTTTGTGCATGTGTAGATGTATGTTACTTTATGCGTATGTGCATGCATGGCCATGTAATACATGTTTCCATGTTTGTGCCTATGTTTCTTTATCTATAAAACAGAATGCTAAAAATATATGACACTAGCATCCAATCAGCTATGTACTGAAAGTTCCTACCATCTACCAGTATCTATCCATCTATCTATCACCAATCTACAGTATATCTACTATATGGGTCCAGCTTTGTATTTATCTATTCATATCATCATTTAGGAAATGTGTACACGATAAATTTCTCTGAATTGGGGACCACCACAATTATACGCGATCATGGAGTTCTGAAAACGATCTCAAGATGGATGAAGTACTGGGGCAAATCGCACTCTCCAAACACAAGCCTCTTCAAACACCAGCCATCGTATTGACAGAGCAACACGCTCTGATCTCTGTAGTGGCCGTGCAGTCGAGGGCTCTCTTGGCTCCACTATCAACCGCATTTCGCAGACAGTGTCAATTTACCCACGCAATCACAGATGATGGAGTGGATTTGTATTAGACCGGGGAAAAAAACTCAAGTAGGCGGGAGTGATATCTTTTGGTTGCAAGATTTATATTATATAAACCAATATAAACCTAATGCGTTATTCATGCTGCAAAAGATACACATATCATCTAGGTGTACACGAGAGTGGTTATTGATTGATGGCGTGCCTCTTGGCAAACTTTCGAGGAAATTTGTTGCGGAGATTTGACTTCATTTCACGTGTTTGGAGATAGCACGTTCGGTTCTCATGAGATAAAATCAGGCTAAATACACAAGAAATTTCTAGAATGATATACAGTTAAAATGTCTAAATGGAATTCATGTTTTTAATAGACTGCATACGTGTAGTATGCTTCTAGAACGATATAGTGTATGCATGAATATAGAGATGAACAGAAATTATTACACTTGATTGTTTTGGAAATAAGTTATTGTAACTGTTGAACGTACTGAAGTTGCAGATGTGTACCAAATAACCAAATAATGCATCTACGTTTAAATCCTCTGGCATGTTAAGACTTAAATACACAATTCAACATTGTAGAAGCCCCAGATGTTACACATTGATATAATTGACCCACATGTACATGATAGCATTTAAATTGACAATTTAACACCCTAGAACACAAAAGTTTAGACAGTTATGCTGTTACTATAAAGTAATGGGATGTTCTGGGGAAAAAATTCTTTAGCACAGCAGTCTATGGGTGAAAACTAGAATGGTCGATCACTGATTTTCACTTTTTTTAAATAAGTAATGAGTATGAAGCAAGAATGATTATGACGTGTTTTGTTTGGAAATTTGACTGTAGCTTACATGTCTGATGTTTGCACGTAGGTTCCCAATGAATTACCCCGAGTACTTGGTATCAATTTCATTATTTAACTGGTTTCACAGTCGAGTAAATGAGTAAACATTTACTCAAAACAGGCCTACCTGTTACAGTAACTATAATTTCAGCAATGCTCTTTGTCTCCTTATGTTTTTCATTAACCTTGATCTTTGGTAATAATGTTGTTAATGTTTTGAATATTAAGCTGAATGTCTCTTTTTTCAGTTCTGGTTAATTAACCTCAACCAAGGTTAATGAAAATCCTTGTATGTATTATTCAACACAACAATCGAATGACATTGTCATCAAAATATTAATCCATAATTACCTTATTGTTTGTTGTTTCCCTGACTTGAACCTCAAGGCTTCCACTAAGGACAGCATACCAGTTTGTTCCAAGATCCCCTTGCCTGAATACTGAAAGGAAAATAAACAAAAAATACCTGAGGCAATTAGATGATGCCAGAAAGGGGAGTCTGCCCTGACATCAAGTTGATTTTAATAAAAGCAGAAAAATGAGAGGAACCTATTAATGAATGTTTGGCGAAAATCCATCAAAGAATTACAGAGTTATAAAGTTTTAAAGTTTTAAATTTGTGAGGTAACATGAGAGCAGCTCTCCCATCTAATATAATAACGCAAAATATAATATGTAATATAATTTCCATACAGTGCTTGAACTTTCTCAGAAAATTGAAAATTATTTTACTTGTGCATTCAATATAGATGTATAATCAGAATATATTTCATACATGCGTCTATGAAAAAGAAAATCCATTCAATATTATCACGAACCATGAACAAATGGCAGTTTATGGAAGTTATGTTACATGGCATCTGGGGAATTGCTCGCATGTGATGTCACAAAATTAAAACTTTGAAACTTAATAACTCCATTTGGTGGATTTTCACCAAAATTAAACAGAATTAACCAGAATCAAACCTGTGTACTGGTCTTTATTTCGCAAGAAACAAATCAGCAAAGAAACAGCCAAATTAGAGGCGGAAAAGGAGGGTTATGGGGGGTGAAAGGGAAGATACGAAGGAACATCTAAAAGAGGGTGAAGGAGATAAGGAAGGGGTAAAGAAGGGAGGAGAACGAGGAATAAATGATGGTATTATGTCATACCAAAAATTAGCACACACCATCAAACCTAGTGAAAATTTTTTAACCCGTCGGAGACTAAGAATGAGATATCTTGGGCTGGGGTCTATGGAGAATGTGTGTTATATTGAAATCAAATCATCTCCAACGGGTTAAAACAACATACTGTATCGTAGTTTTAGTCTTCAGTGAGCAGATACTACTGTAGGAAAGCCAACCCACATGTGTTTAGTTTTCTTTTATGTTACCTTATTCATTGCAAGCTAGCTTTCTCCAACAATGTATTTCAGTGTACCCATTCTTTTGTTTTATCAGTTCTTTACAAATGTAGTCATCCGTTAAGTCACTCCACCAGGTTACTATTATGTTAATCACCCTTTCCCCTTGGCTTTCCAGTATACTTTGTCTCTATGTTATGTATTTATGTTACCCTATCCTCATTGGTCATTTTGTAAATAGGATTCTTTTATTTTGATTTGGCTTTCCCATTCCCTTTATTCTAATTGGTTAGGGGATGTTATTTGAGTTTGATTTACATATGATTTGAATAAGTATTTTTTTGAGTTAATTGCCTGGGCAAGATAGCCCATGTTTTAAGTATTAAAAGTCAGTCTCTACCAGGAATCCATCGAGTCAAGACGTGTCTCTGTCCTGCCTCCCTACATACATTTAACCACATAGACTACGCCATCGGCCACTTTACACTACTACTATACGTACAGTTACCTACATGTACATGTACTGTATGGCATAACATCAGGGTCATCAACATTGTTATTATTGTATCAATTTCTCAAAAAAGAAGCATTTTAGATCAAGGAAATTAGAAAGTCTAAGTCATACATGTAGGTATATTAAAAAAAAAAAACATTTTTTTTTCATAAACCAATATCTTGCCTCAAAGTCATTCTCCCTGATCAATTCACCATTGCCTGGTTGCAGCACTTTCGCTTCATATTTACACCCAACAAATTATCAACTGAGGACTATTAATTGGCAAACCCACATGATTTAGACACAATAATCCTTTCCAACTCCCTTTGATTCCTCCCGCCCGACAAACAGACCAATTTTGATTGCCGTCATCCAATCATCCCATTCATTACATCCCTGTACACTGCTTCAGTAGATGTGAAAACATTGGTTGGTGGCTGTGATTAAATGCTGGAACTCAAATTAAAGAAATATTGAGTACTTACAAAATAGCATAATTGTGACCACAAACTACTTTGAATCTATTGTAAGTGTTTCTGAATATGACTCTCAGGTACTGAACATTTGAACATCAAACAATTGAAAATATATGAGACCACTACTTTTACTTCATTTTCTACAAAAATCTTCAAAATTATCATACTAACACCAAAAATACACTACTTCAGTAGATATGAACACATCCAGTGGTGGCTGTGATTAAAATGCTGGTATTGAAATTGAAAATAATATTGAGTACTTATGAAATAGTATAATCGTGACCACAAACTAGTGTATATGTGATTATTTTCGCGGTGATTTAATTTTCGCGAATTTTGTGAGTCAGTTATCGTGAAAATTTCAACTGTGGTTCATGTCTATTCACACTGGTGAAAGCACTCGAGAATTTTGAAATTTAGTCCAAAACCACGAAAATATCTCTACGGGAAAATATTGGCACATACAGTATCTTAAAACCATCAATCTATTCTTAGTATTTCTGAATATAATTCTTTGGTACTGAACATGGGAACATCAAACAGACTTTCAAAATATATCAGACCACCACTTTTATTTTATTTTCTACAAAATTATCATACTAACACCAAAACTTATATATTGGACAGTAAGACTAATGCATAAGCGCTATCACGTTTATTGTGCATGTTAAGTGCACATTTGTAAGTAAATAAATTTTTCATGCATGATGAACACACATGCATAGCAAGGGTCTGAAAGAAGAATTGACAAGAAGTATATTTGTCTCTATGATACCTTAATTCAATTAAAAATTTATCGGTCATTTAATTCCACCCAACTAAGTTTCTATCTCCCACACTTTGCCACAAGTTCTCTAATGGAATTTTCTGAACTACATGTAGGGTCTACCCATGAGTGTATTTACAAAATGTTAATTTTATGTATGCAATAGAGATGTCCTGCCTTTAATATAGCAGTGCACAGCTTATGACCTGGTCTAAAGTAATTGTAAGCTATTTGTATCATGGTCACTACTCATGTAACCCCTTTAACGTAGCAAAACTTTTTATCTACAACTGTCATTGATATCAAAATGGAACAACTTAAACAACATCTGTTGCCATGGCAATTAGTGCACTTTTACTCCTGGGTAGCCACATGCCACATGCAAGATAACTACATCTCACACTGATAGTTGCTACAAAGCGCACCCAAGGATCGTGATCAGCGCCACAGCTAAAAGCCCATGAGCAGACGTTTTGTCGATACCACCGCGTAATGGATGGGAGGTGGCCATGTGATCGCAGGTGTGTCTTACATGAACGACAGTCATTCTTGAAACTTGACAGATGATTTCTGGATACCCACTTGAATCTAAAAGATGCCCTCAAATCATAAAGATCTCGCGTTCCAAATTAGATGCGTTCAGGTTACGCGTTGCTCGCACCACCCACTGTACATGCCTTGTCTTCTAGGGTTGCATCAAAGGAAGGTCCCGCGACAACCTTATCCAGGTCCCAAACTTTTGGCCGGGCTAACCAGCAACTAGAGCCGTCGCTGCGAGTTACGCAAGACAGTGGACTCGGAAACTTAACAACTTCTAGAATTAATGTTCACACCTTACAACAACCTTCGTTAACCTCCTGGTGTTGGATGTCTCCTGTTTTTGTTTGATTTATAACAAATCAGGGCCAGGCTATTAACCTCTCCAGTATAACATTTCTAATACCCCCACCCTCTTTTAACAATTACTACCCCCAGTATCACTGTTCGAGAAACGTCCATTTCGAAAAATGAAACGGTAATCCTTGAAAAGTTACCTCAGGTAAACAACTAGTCCAATTACCATCTGATATTAAGCAAATAATTCTTGAGGAATCTCTGCAATCAGTTAGTAATGAAGACAAGAATTGATGTCAGATATTTGGTGAACTGATGCATTCAAGTGGTCATTTCACTTTAAAAGAACTCACATGACTACTTTAAAAAAATTAAACATCCATACAAACAGAAAAAAATTAAAACATTTGATTTCACTTAGTGCCAGTAGAATCTTTACACACATCACACGTAATTAATTAAGAAATTAAACTTGGTTTCAACACAAATTGTTCATGTACCTAAATGAAAATATTGTCCTCCATGTAATCAGAGAGAATAATTTGACATGTAAATTGTACTTTTAATTTTCCCTGATTTTCACCACACATGTAGGCCCTATGCTCAAAATAAATGTGCCCATTATAACTTTTGATCTGATAATATTTCAGTCATCTTCTTGTGCTAGCAATTTCATTTTGCTGTCCAAAAAACGACATCTTTCTGAGTTGGAGATCAGACTTTGTCACATTAGGTGCACCATTCACAAAACAACTACTCTGGACAACTACATGTACCAGCAGAGATATGTGGTTCTGTACACAAAGACCTTTTTGACCTATTGGAGACTGAGAACAAGGTATCTCAGGCTGGGGTCTATAAACAATGCATTAGTATACAAATAATGAATGTTTATGAGTTCAATGGTACGAATATTTTCATGAGTTGAAAGATTAAACGTTCCATTCCACAAGGCGAAGCCGAGTTGAATGGACCGTTTAACCTTTCAACGAATGAAAATATTTGTACTATTGAACGAATGATAAAACATTCATTATTTGTTTTATACAACAAGTAAAGTAGATCTTTGTTATTTGATTGGAGGATTGTAAAGTATGAAAAGCATAGCCATACATAGGCTACATTCTACTTCTTTTTCTGTCTTATTCATAAGTTCAGCATGTTCAGTGTATGTGTGTATAGTCAATGTCTCTGCAGTTTCCTCATTTTAGTCTAAATTTTGCCCAACATTTAAATCCCTAAAGCAGTGAGTTTTGTTCCTGGTTATGTTTAAAGCTGTACAGTACATACACACCTCCCTGATTGTTCATTTTAGTCAGCGTGGTACGTACTACATGTACGTGTGTAGCGCTCACTGTGCGCGCTGCACACAGTACGGTAACATTATGGGACGAAAATAGAACCAACAGGCACGCAAAAATATAACCAACATGCACGCCAAAATATAACCAAATTGCACGCTGCGCTGAATGGGATATTTATTCAATATCATGTGACCAACAATCCTCCAATCAAAATACAAGGATCTACTTGGACATTGTATAAAAATCAAATAATCTCCAACTGGATAATACAGAAGTCAAGACCCATTTATTCTCAATAACTTAATGAGTCATTTAAGCATTGCCAAGTTGAAGATTTCTTGATCATTTTTTATTTGACTCAAACATTGGACTGAGATAAATACAGATTCAAATTGAAGGGGAAAATTTCCTTTTTCTTTTCAGTTATATTCCTTTACTTTTTGTACTCCTAATTTATGAGCTACGATAGGAAATGTCAGTAATCCCACAAAATGTGGGATTTGTGTGAAAATGTGGGATTTGTGTGTGGATGGATGGGTTAAAAATAATTGGCAAAAAAGATTTTACAAAATACAGAAAACTATTGTTCATGGCTCCAAGGTCCCCTCTATGCATGGGCAAATCCATTTTTGAAACGTGGGGGGACACAATTTCCTGGAAGCCGAGAATATCTCGTTCATTTGGGGTGGGACCTATTTTGACGGCTCTGCCGACACATTTTTTTTCTTTTTTATGTAATGGGCAGTCAACAATAATAAAAACCGTTCCGTCACCAAATTAGAGCATTTCTGGCAGGTCGCAAAAATTACAAATGAATTTGTAGCAGGCAAACGCGTTGCGGGGGGGGGGCGATCGCCCCTCCAATGAAAATATTGGGGCAAACATATCGATTTCTCCCTCCCCACCCCCAATAATTTAGACAACTTGAAAAATTCATAATTGCAAATATGTGGTTTAAAAAGGCATACAATTTGTCAATGTTTAATGCCG
>JZLH01S0067253.1:10227-26350 GCA_001188425.1 Eucidaris tribuloides
TGTGTGTGTGTGTGTGTGTGTGCGTGCGTGTGTGTGTGTGTGTGTGTGTGTGTTTGTAATCACCTCCAACAGTGGACGTTTTGGATTAATTTACTGTACAACCGCGGACGTACCTTCCAGGGGGGACGGTCCACGTTTTTAGAACTTGTAATTGAGGTGCTTATGCAGCATTGCAACCAGTAAGCAAGGTCTGGGGGTATATAGAGAACGTCCGCATTTTTAGGTTGTGTACTGTAATGTATACGTCCGCAGTTGTCAGAAGTTTCGTCCTCATTTAATAGGTAAAAATTGCCGGGTGTGTCCTCAGTATTACCGTCACAAACACACACACTCGCACACAGATACACTCACATTAAAAATTGTACATCCTCGGTCGAAGGTGATTACACGTATGTGTGCGTGTGTGTATGTGTGCATTTGTCTGTGTGTGTGTGTGTGCATTTGTGTGCTTGTCTCTGTTCAAATATTGTGTGTGTTGTTGCTGCTGTTACCTCGATCTTGTGTGCTTTATATATATTTATACTGGTTAAGGGCTAAAGTTTTCATCCACTACAGTTCGGCCTCAGTTATACGGCCATCGATTACACGGAGATCTCTGTTATCCGGACAATGGGCTTATCAGTCGTTACGTGTAATTGATACACCTTTATCAGAAGTGTACACAGAAACATGCTGGCTATTAGGGACAGTAAATAAAGTGTCTCATGTGGGAGGTCTGTTGCAATTTGTGCATGGTCTTTGGGTTGTTTATACAACAACTTATGACATGTGTACCTCCCCCCTATACTAAGTTTGTACATTATCTCTCTTATCCGGCCATATCACTTATCCGGATGGCTGCTGGTCCCAACGTAGCCGGTTAATCGAGTTCAAACTGTATTGTGATGAAAATTTTCACGGAGATTGGGAGTGCTTGCAAATTATGTGTTACTACCACTGAGACCATGAAATTAAAAACACAAATACTGTACTATCAAAAAGTCCAATATTCCTCCAAAATTGTATATTTTATTACAAATTACTCACATTCTTTTTTGAAAAGTATAAACAACATGTAATACTAAGTGTTAAAAATAATATTTGTTAATTTTGAAAATTAATAACACAAAAACTGCACAACAGATTATACTGGCATTGAGTATAGTTACAGCATAATAGTGAACATTTTTGTTTTAGGTTGTTTGAAGACGATATCAATAATCAGTTTTATGTAATTCATGCTTTTTTTAAAAAGTTAGGGTTCAGATTTTGCTCAATATCCAACCTCTGTACAAAATTGAAACTGTACAGAAATCGAATGGTGTGTGTGAGGGTGTGTGTCTAGTCCCCACACAATAGCATTAGACAATGGCTATGGATAGTTAATAAAGTCTAGCAGGCTACTTACTAATGAATATTAATAAAGCATTTATCTAGCCCGGCTGTAGTGAGAGATTGGCATACCAATGTCCATCTTGCGCTGTTCACCGCGTCTAAAATTCATTGTCTATTGTGTGGGGACAAACACACACTCTCGACTACACCATTGTGATTTCTGTACAGTTTCAATTTGCGTACAGGGGTGGATATTGACAAATCTGAACCTAACTTTTTAAACAAGCAGAATTACAGTTAAATGAATTTTATATTATATCAAATCCACCTTCAAACAAAAATGTTCACTATTCTCTGTAACTAATCTCAATGCCAGTGATATATCATGTTTACAGTTTGTCGTTATTAATGTCAAAATTAACAAATATTATTATTAACACGCTAGTACATACACCAAATGGTCAATATCCCATCTTCCTTGATATATATTAAGGCCGACAATAATTAATATAAATTAAATTCATACACAACGCGACAATAAAAATTTCAAGAAAGTTGGTTTGACAGAAATCTGTCAGCATATCGGGAATTTTATTCGCTTCGTAACACACAATCAAAGAAAGTCATCTTAACTCACGACCAAGCGCCCATATTACAAATCATTGTTTGTCGCAGAAGCCTTACAAGTAAATTTTCTCTGATATGATAAATATTGCTCTTATTTGATATTGGCAATGTGACAGACGAAGAAGGGATCTTGGAAATATCAGCACTAACTTTGATCATGTGAAAAAGGTGTCAATGATTGTTCAAGTTTAGAGACAGATTAAGTGTTAAGGCCCTTCTGCCAGGAAGCATATGCTTGCGCCCTTTCTGCCGACAACGCGATGAATATCAGCAATTGATTATAATTCTTGTAATGGCTAATTAATCGACCATTACAAAGAGTTACAAGTCAATCTTTAATGATTGACATCAATTTGTAAAGTTGAATGACCAACAGTGCACAAACAATTTACAATCAATTGTAAGCTCTTATTATATGAAGCACTGAGCTAAACAAGGTATATGTGCTTCTAAGCACATATTAAACAAATATACATGTCACTGAGAGGCTCCAAGTCGGAAATTATGTGATCTGAGGTGACTGCATAGCACTATTTCTGAGGGCGCAGCCCCGAATGAAAATAGTACTCTATGCCATGGTCACCGAAGAGAAGAGATTCGTCACTGGTGCCATCGAAAAAAGTGCATGGTATAATTTGATTATTATCCTAGATCAAAAAATTAAAAAACGAAGTTGGAAGAGATGAGTGACCAAAAACTTATTTGGGGCAAAAGGTACACGTGTTGTGATCCGCAGCTGCTAAACGGTCGCACCCACAGCATGTGGAGAGCCGCACAGTTTGTGTCGGTACACAGTTCCGGCGTGCTTTGTGACGTCACGATATCGGTATAGCGGAAAATATACGCGATATCGTGACGTCATGATTCTGGATCTCTTCTTCTTGCCAATCTCAGTGACTGGTGAAACTATTCCATGTCAACGTGAACCACCCCTTGCTCAATCACTACAAGAATATTTTTGATCTTAGGATAATAAATAATTATATATATACACATGCCTGCAGGAGCGGTGCCATGGGGGTGGGGGGTGGCAGAAAGGGAGGCTAACCCTGCTGAAAATGTCAAATATAGAATATCAAGGGTTTTTCCACACAGAAATTTAGGTTTTCTAACATTTTAGCCCTCCCTGAGATTTTTCCCTGGTGCTGCCCATGCAAACAATCATGTACATTGACATTTAAAAATCTGGTTATACCATAGTTTTAACAAATAACGGTTACAACTTATAGCTTGTATCATAAAATATCACAATGAAAAGTATCAGAGACTTCAAAACACAATTTGTTTTCCGAGTTATGATGTAACGATATTCAAGGTGCAAAAACAGGTTTAACGTTTCCTATATATGTTTAAAAAAAAATGTATTTAGTTCAGCTGTAAATATATACAGGTCAACTTATTAAAAACGAGTGAATTAAACAACACAAGAAAAGAACCTTTGGGATGAGAATGATCATGGAACATGTGTTAACTTACGATTAACTAGATAACAAGGAAAAAAATATATAATTCACCACCACAGTAGGTTAACTTTGGCATCAAAGAGGTATTTTAATCCTTTGACAGAAATCAAATGTACACTATACAATTAATTCATTAACATCAGAGGGCTAAACAAGAACAAATTGATAGTTGCACAGTTTTTATGTGGAATATGTCTCCCTTCTACTTAATTTATTCTGTGCCAAACAACTTGTGTCATACAATTGCAAAGGATAATGCAAAGCTTTGGTGTTTTGTCTTCATAAGGCCCCAAAAAGTTATGTTGCCCTCAAGTGGGAAATTTGGAAAATTAGATCTGGCGGTCGATTTTTATTTATTTTTTTTTTAGGACATAAACAAGTATAGGACAAAACTGTGTGAGAGTTGAGTTTCCCAATATTTTTAGGGATCTTTTGAATGGGCAAAACGCATATAAAAGTGCTGTTTTAAACCATTGAATAGAAATTTTAGCAAAGTCTTCGCACAAGTCTGACATTTTCTCACCAAATTGGCGAGTTTGTATATTTTGGGTATTCTAAGAAAAAAAATGTGACCCTATGTTTTCGCATTTTACGGTCGGTCGCTTGAGGGCAATATAACTTTTTTTTTGGGGGGGGGGGAGGGGCCTAATTATCTGATTTCTTTCTTTCCACTTCCCACAGTGGTATCAAACCCAAACAATATTCATATAACAAACAGTATAACATTCCTCACTTTGTAATACAGGTATAACACTATGGGTTACTAATACAGACATGTTTTATAAACACAATCTGACATGATATTTCAAATATATATACAAAAATGTCTTGCACCCTTAGAGGGGTTATGCATTGATACAAAAAGTAAAAAGTATAATATTGCAACATAAAAGGACATACCACACTTACAAGACAGTACAGTACAACCTGGAGTAAAAAGTTACAATTCAGAAGTCTACACGAAAAGCTACAAATTTATTTCTTTGGTATGGAAGGAGGCAGCAAACCATACAAAAAAAAAGTCCATGCAAAATTATAAAGATAATAATTTGGTCCTGTTAAAAGCCATTTTATGGTACACTTCAATTTAAGTATAATCATTTAACATTTGGTTGAAATTTTCCATTTCGTATAGATTTTGCCTGACCTTTGACCTACAATAATTATGGTATATTGTCAATATCTTTCATTAAAAAACTTATGGCATGCCTATGATGCCTACAAAATTATGTATAAAACATACTGTAAAGCATTCTGTACACTACTTAAGCATAAGGAATATTATTATGATCTTAATTTCTGGTTTTAATCAGCCTTGGATCAGCTGTAAGTCAATTTTAAGTTGGACCAACATAAGAACATGTTAATAACTCACATCAACCCTGATTGTGCATTAGTGAATTACAAGAGTGCAAACATCTGTTGGTTTCACCTTGTTCATTTGCACTATTGTAAATATCATTGGGTGCCTATTTTTCTGAATGCACTCAAAACTGCACAATTAATTCACATAAATCCACTTACAATTCTTACAATCATTCCGGTGATTTAAAGGTTAGTGCATTCACACACAATTATTCTTCACATTTATTAAACAGTTATACACAACTCAATGTTAAATAAGCACCACACATTTTCAAAACATTTCCAATGTCCGGACAAAGCCTGAAGTACACAACAAATCTTTGGAAAATATTTTTCAGACATAGAAAATTTCAGACTGAAAGAAATCATAATAATGAAAAGAATCCATGATACACAAGTCATAGTTAGTACATTAGAAGGAATCATCCTCACTCTCCAACAGTGAAATTGTCCAAAACAATATGCCAAGTATCTTTTTGACAAATTCAATATTTAAATTTAGCTCTCCATCTCTCAGTGTCCAGAACAGGGGTCACAATGACCAGAATTTTTGTCGTTGTACATAACAAAATCAACAAATTCTGAGTCAATAACCTGGAAATGTTCTTGCAAATAACATTTGAATAATTCCTGCACCATGACGCATAATGTCGCGAGAAGACATGACAATGAACACTAATTTTTGCAAACAAAACTTACTCACAAATCAACCTGCTAATCCCACCGCCCTTATGTCTGGACAAAGCCTGAAGTACACAACAAATCTTTGGAAAATATTTTTTAGACATAAAAATTTCAGACTGAAAGAAATCATAATAATGAAAAGAATCCATGATACACAAGTCATAGTTAGTACATTAGAAGGAATCATTCTCACTCTCCAACAGTGAAATTGTCCAAAACAATATGCTAAGTATCTTTTTGACAAATTCATCATTTAAATTTTGCTCTTCATCTCTCAGTGTCCAGAACAGGGGTCACAATGACCAGAATTTTTGTTGTTGTACATAACAAAATCAACAAATTCTGAGTCAATAACCTGGAAATGTTCTTACAAATAACATTTGAATAATTCCTGCACCATGGCGCGTAATATCGCGAGAAGACATGACAATGAACACTAATTTTTGCAAACAAAACTTACTCACAAATCAACCTGCTAATCCTCCCCCCCCCCCCCCCAATCTGATTATTTTCTGGATCTACCCAAATTTACATGTAAGATTTCATACTGAGCAGTTTTAGACTTCAATTGATAACTACTATTCCAAAAAAAAAAATGATGCCTCCGGCAACTTCATTGCGGAGGCAAAAAATCTGGTATTTGTATTTTTGGAACTTAACACACATACATGATTAATTTCAGCATTCATATATTAATGAACCCCAGAATAAATTAATAAAAACAGTATTAGTTTTATTCCAGATTTAAGTAAAGGGCTATATGTAACCTGTGGCTTACAGTAATATCTTGCAGGTGCTATTGTTCACTTACATAAACAGCCAAATTATCTTGGACTGGATGAATGAAATGAAAAATGCATTTTGTGATGTAGCAGTTAAAGTGTCTCTTTAGCAGAACAATGCATGACTATACATGCACATCCACACGCTGCAGCTGGCTTAGTCAGACAAAATGAGAACATAATTTTGCATACACAGGGCCATGTCTTCCTTAGCAACAGTGGTGGGGGGGGGAGATTGTACTCCACTTTGAAAATCTTACCTTATCAGAGGATATTTGCAGATAAATTAAAACCACATGCATTGGATTAATAAGCCAGTTCATAATTACAATTTGCGCATGTGCACAACAAAGGTCATTTGTACAAAGCTTGTGTGAACAGACATTTGAACAATTGGATAGCTCAACGTGAAAGCTGTGTAATAAATCATGCATGCTTGATATGCATATTCAGGAATGTACTGGTGAAAACATTCTTCTCAATGCAGTATTACAAATGCACTTTACGCATCCTATTGCTTTAAAGGTAAATGACATGATTGGGGTTGGTCCTTAACTTGGGGTAAAACTATTTTAGACTCGAGTAAACAATGCAAGGATTTTACTGTGACAATTTTGTCATCAAAGGTTGACTCATTTTAAAATAACTTCCATCAGTATGCCTTGTGACAGACAAATCTGTTGTGAAGCTTTCTATGGGATTTATTTCTCTTGGGCCTCGAGAGAATTTAACTGCTGGTAAGTTGATGCTTGATTCTCCTTAAGTAAACAAACTCAAGACAAATCCTTCCAGCCAGGAGATCCACTCCAGCTGGTGTATCTTTGGTATATCTTTCAACCAGTTTGTTTCTAAAGGCATTTTTTTTTTAGTATTTCTCCTAATCATGTCACTACCCTTTAAGAATGGTTGCTCTGAGTTGTCTAGTCTCCAAAGATATACAATATTCTGGGTTCATTTGTTCCATTTACTACCTACGAACTGGCTTATTACAAACACAACACTGAATAGGAGACGCAGTGTCATAATTCTTCATGACTGAATTCTTCGTCTTCTGATCTTCCATCCTCCTTAGTTTCAACCTCTTCTCCATTACCTTCTTCTTCATCATCTCCTTCTCCATCATTCCCTCCTCTTTCATCTTCTTCATCATCACTGTGTTCTTCTTCTTCATAGGATCCATCCTCATCACTTCCAGGAAATTGAAACCCTATTGTACTGCAAGCCTCGGCAAAGTCAATGGTGTAGATCTCTTCCAGAGTCAATAGTTGGTCTGCATTCGTGTCGAGCAACTCAAAGAGCTGTGGTGCAAAAAAAATGAACAAATAAACAAACAATAATACCTCATTTATAAAATATGATAAAGTAAACAGAATATTAGTGAAAGGTTTGCAGAGAGAATCTACAAGGCCGAGAAGTTTCGCTGATCATCTCTGTATTATCAAATTAATGATAAATTGGATCAAATGCTTGATCAATTTCCTTGAATTTTTAATCACTCGAAAAAAAAAAGTGACCCAACAGAACTTCAACCTGAAACCTATTGATATCCGGTCAGCAGAGTGAACCGAGTATACAGAACAATTTGAATATGTCACAGGCAATAGGTGTGTCATCTTCCTTCCTTTCTAGTTTTGTGACTCGCACATCATACCATCATGTCCTTATTCATGTAGTTTTGTTTATATGCTGGTCCATGGCAAAAATGTTTAGCTTTGAGCCTGGAGTGCGTGGATTATTAAACATGTACCACATATATCTGGCAAAGACATATGACTTTTGACCCTAAAGAATATGCTGATTTCGTTACGATTGTATAATAGTTGTACTGAGCTTGGTTACTTTCTTTTTTTTTCACTGGAGTTACTGTATGAACATAGTTTGTACAGGTATTTGTTTTTCTGACTTATGGATTTCCATTATTAATGACTTGTTCTTTTCAGAGTCACATACATCTGTACAACGTTTGGTTGAAATCTGTCAATGAATTCCAAAATATACGGGATGAAAACTATATTTACACACAGACGCAAACATACTGACAAATAATTGAAAAGAAAAACCCTAAAACCAAAATACTCTGGCATCACTAAGTAGGAGACATAAAACTGCGCAACATATGTTACTCTCTCATCACTAATCAAAATAGTTCATTATGCATTTCTGTAGAGTGCAAAACGTCCTTGAACTGCTGTGCATAAAACTGGAGGGTAGGTGCTTCAAATCATTTCCCAGTGAAGTAAAACTCCGCAATATATTTTAAAGGCAGTGGATCTCATTTGCAAACATCCCCACAGACCAGGAAAAGGTAACCCATGCCCTTAGGCTATTGATGAAGGGCATGTCTGTGAAATCTGGGGGTCAGTGATTGCCTAGAATTTGAAAAATGCAAAAGAAAAACAATAGCCATTTAGTGTACGCTCTATGGCAGGATTTTTTTCTCGCGAGAAAAAAATTCAATCTGAGTCTAATGGTCAATATAATTCCACCAAAACTGAGTTTATAACTCCTATATTTTGCTGAAGGTTCCCAGATGGCATTTTCTTCTAAATGCCATTGAATTTACACAATGTTAATTTTTAGGCATGCAAAAGAGATCCCCTGCCTTTAACTTCAAGGCTAGAGAAGATAGTGTTACAAGATCAAGTTGCAGAGGAAGCAATACACTCAGAGCCACTGACAATCTGTCATATATACTTACCTTAACTAATTTTTCTTGTGTAACTGATGGCATGACTTTGAGAGAGTACAGCTGTGCTAAGGATACTGTGCCTCCACTTGTGTCTATCTTGTTGGCTATTTCAGACCTGGAAAAATGAATGAGACCTTAATGGACTTTGACTCCAATACAACACTAAATATATGTATTTTAATCAGAACTATTTATGAAAAATTACTTGCACGCATAATTTAATTTCATAGTTACAAATAAATGATTACAGAAGCCGGCAATTATGCATGTTTACAGTTACAGGACATACAAGTTTTGCATTCATACCTTGGAATGCTTCCATACTCCCTTGCCTTTTTTGTTAGCTAACACATCTCATAAACTCATATTTCATGAACTTTTGTTTGTGCCTATTCATAATAATAATAATAATGGTGAAAACTTACACAGCGTGTCCCAGAAAAAAATGTCCCTCACGTAGACGACAGAATAATTACCAAAATCAAGTTTTATACTCAAGTAAGTTTACATATTTAGAAAGCCCATTTAATTTTGTAGTTCCTGTGAAAATTTCAAAGGTCTTGCTTCATTGGTTTTGAATATACAGGCTCTTATGTAAAAGCAGTGTTTTCCGGCCCATTCCAAGTTTACTAAAAAGAAAGGCACACTACAGACATACCATGCATTATTCCATGCTTCACTTTCATGTCAATAACTGTGTTCTTGTTGTTATTAAGTAATTAAAGTCAAGTTTATTCACTTTTTAAAATGAAAACTAATCAAAATTCAGTTCCACTGGTCATGTTTGCTTTTATAGGATGTGTTCCATTCACAGTTTGTCCTTCAATGTCCAACTTGTAAACCTTTATTGTTCTCCTGCACATCCTTCCACCCGATTACCATTCAGGTTGATGCATTGATGAAGCACTGCAAACTTGGAATGGACTGAAAAGTACTGCTGTTACATAATGGACTGTGTATTCAAAACCAATGAAGCGAGACCAGTGAAATTTTCACAGAAGTTAGAAAATAAATTCAGCTTTCTAAATATGTAAATTTAATTGAGTATAAAACCAGATTTTGGTTATTATTTTCTTGTCTACTAGAGGGACATTTTTTCTGGGGCACGCTGTAGAGCGCAAACACCATCCCAGGACGCTCATGATGCTGGACAAGCAACAGTTCTCTTTGGTATACTAAGATTTTATAGATGATGTAAGAATTATTACATCTTAAAAACATAAAATATTTTAAAAAGTACTTGTACTACCAATCACAATTCCAATATTACTTTCCAATAATTGCAACCTTTTACCTTAAACTGCAGCAATTATCAGGAAACAAATAATTTGTGTCATTTCAATCTAGAACCATATCTATCTTTTCATATTTACATTATTATACCTGTTTGTACCAGGTCTGGTTATAAAAGCCTTCTTCTCTTTCTCGGGTTTACAGTTTTTAAAGGTTAGTGACATGATTGGGAACACTTGAAAATGCCTCAAGAACCAAATGAGTTGAAATATATACCAACTATACACTAGCAGGAGTGGATCTCCCACCTGGGAGGATTTGTCTGTAATTTGTTTACTTAAGGAGAATCAAGCATAAACATAGGAGTATCTTAAATTTTATCCGGGGACGATAAAAATAAGCCCCATAGAAAGCCACACAGCAAGTTTCTGTGCTACGAGTGATATTGACATTGTTTATTCTAGAATGAGTCAACGTTTGACAACAAGATTTTCACAGGAGAATCCTGGCATAGTTTACTTGATTCTAGAGTAGTTTCAGCCCAAGTTGAGGACTATCCCCAATCATGTCATTTACCTTTAAAAGTTTCATCATCTGCATTGACATATAAACTTAACCTTTTATTTATCCAACCAGTCCATCTTTCCTTGGCCATACGTAGTTGCAATCAGAATGGTTAAAGATATCCCATTGATAACACTCAGACCAATTTTCTAATAACCAAAATCTAACCAGTTGATCTCTAACTGAAAACACATATTTAAATGAAGGTTTTCATGGTAAACTAAATTTAGGCGCAGGAACCAATGATCTTTGATACCAATATCTAACCAATGCATAATTGCATATTTTGTTTTTGCATCAACTCAGATGAAAATCCATAAAAGCTGGTCGGGAATTCAGGAGTGGTTGCAGCTGCCCCCGTCCCTGGCTTTTGAGGCAAAAATACAGAAAACCAAGAAGGGTACCAGCAGTCGACCCCCCCCCCCCTCAACCCCAACCCACTCTCAATTTTGACTTTTGAAGTTTTAAGCTGCTCTTCTCCAATTTTGAAGAACCACAATTTGCTGGGAATTCTGTCCACCAGCCTATTATTTGTTTGCTCACTTGTATGTTTTGGTGTCTGCCTTGGGGGGGGGGGGGTTGAGAGGGGACTCACCATTTTTCGGAGTAGATCATATGGCTCGCTCAGCAACCCCCACCTCCCAAACACTTTTTGAATTCTCAGCTCTAAAGATAACAAAAACTTTGACACAGAAGAAATGATAACTCCAAAACACAACGCAATGCTCATGGCACCACTTAGCAATGCAGAAACACAGACTGGAATCTACTTTTAAGATAGCACAGGGAGTAATTCCACTGGAATCAAATACCAGCAACAAACCCCTCTTACCTTAGTGGTTCAGTGGCATGTGCTCGGGTCTCGATCCTGCTCAGAGGCATGAACTCTGGGAGCGATGATGCGTTGTCATGGCAACTAGACTCGTCTAACCAGAGAAGATGAGCAAACCAGACATTGACGGCCAGGTTGCGACCGGTGGAACGCACGTGATGAAACCACCTTGAAATGGCAACAAATGAAAATATCCAATCTGAAAGGTAAATGACATGACTGGGGTAAAACTATTCTGCAATCAAGTAAACTATGCAAGGATTCTACTGTGAAAATCTTGTAGTCAAAAGTTGATTCATTTTGAAGTACTTCCATTAGTATACCTTGTGACAGACCAATTTGTTGTGTAGCTTTCTATGGGATTAATTTCTCTGGAGCCTTGAGAGAATTTCTCTGGAGCCTTGAGAGAATTAACAAGTTAACTCTTGTTGGGGTCTATGGAAAATGTGTGTTAAAGTGAAATTAAATCATCTCCAAAGGGTTAAACTGCTGGCCTGTTCATACTTGATTCTCCTTAAGTAAACAAACTTGAGAAAAATCCTTCCAGCAAGGAGATCCACTCCAGCTGGTGTATCTTTGGTATCTCTTTCAACCAATTTGGCTCTAAAGGCATTTTTTTCTCCCAATCATGTCACTGAGCTTTAACCTATTGGAGACTAAGAACAAGATAGAAATTCCTCGACTCATCCATGACTTTCCAGAGCAGAAATTGTAAATCTCATGACTGTTTTTACATTTTTAAAGCGTGTCAAATACATGTACATCATCACAATTATAGCAAGCTCCCAATCACAGGTGATTTTAAAAATATCTTGAATAAATGATTTCCTACGACTTTCAAGAAGAAACTGATGAATTCCATGACTTTTTGCTTCTGGAAGAGTATTTTCAAATTCCCTGACCAATATGAGCCCTGAAGATATCTCACAATGTGCAGTGACTTAATCTGGTCTAAATAAACCCAAGTTAATTTGATCCGCATCAAATCAAAGCACCTCTGGAGATGGTTTGACTCCGGAGCAGCACCGGATCAAGTCCTGTGTGAAGTGAACCCCGCTCAAACTGATCCGGATTAAAATTCCTCAGCGCATGAAAGGTCAAAGTCCATTGTACATTTCTCGCTCATGCGCCAGGTGCACAGAGAATATGGTATTAACACTATTGTATTTGTGGTTAGCCAGGGTATGTGATAACAATGCATTGTGCAGAGGGTATTTCTGGCAAATGTAATTTGCATCTGTGCAGGGAAAGCGAAACCATGGCAACAAATTGGGAGATGAGAAGATGATGTGAAGGGGACCCACAGATGTGGAGCTGATCCAGTGTTGATATGATCTTTTGAGGTCAAGGTAATGGGATTTAAGGAGTGCCGATTCTGAGCACCACGATCGGGTATTTTGATGTGAAGGGGGTTAGAGATACATCCACATCCCTGTATTCCCCTATCTGATACTACACAAATTCAGCTGATAGTTAAACTTGGCAACTTACCTGTATGGTATGAACAAGCAATCCCCCTTCTCCATCGTCACATTGTACCACGGGACGTGGCTGAGGCCTGGATATCGGTTTAAATCTACCTTGTCTACATCTACACCACTGAATGACCCCTCGGGGTGGTCTATGTCGATGTTGGCTTCTTCACGCTGGTGGAGACACAAATAGTGATACACAAAACGAAAAATACATGAAAAATGTACTTATGATCTTCTAATATTGACACATGCTGGTTGTAATATGACACTCATATTTTCCGAGTAATATCTCTTATATTATAACTACAGTGGTCTCCGCATAATTGGTTTGCAATTATTGGGATACTCTTGTTAAATGGGTAAAATTTAGCAAAATATTTCTTACATTTCTTATTGAATTTTACTCCACTAAATAGGGTACTTCTGTTAAATGGGTAAAAAATGCCTTGCAAATGCCTACCCCATTAAGCAGAGACCACTGTACTGCTGTTATTACTATTACTACTACTACTACTACTACTACTACTACTACTACTACTACACTTATTACTTCTATAACTACTACAACTCCTGTCCTACTAAAACTAGAAACTAGAAAACGTCAATGACGTAGCGCTCATCCGGCATCTCGCAACATCATATATCCGAAATTTCATGTGGTACAATTTTATACTGGTCAAAAAATTAAGGAACATGAAATATAAACAAAATTAGAGTGAGAAAAATCATTAGTTCATGCCCGGAAGGGACATGGAAAAAAAATAAAAGAATTAAAAAAAGTAATAATAATAATGAATTTATATGATGCACCGCCCCAGATCCCTTTCCGGGGCTCCATACTGATTTTTTGTTGTTGAGCAAACACATTTGAAAAGTGGAACCCAAAAATTAAAAGGTACTTGATATGGAATAAGAACTGCAAATAAATTTGTTTATTTTGGAAGTAATCTACATAAAATTACCAAATTAATTAATGGAGCAACAGTTAAATTCTGTGGTAGAAGTTTAGTGTAACCCCAAGCTCTAGGGCTCTACCAAGATATAAGGCAAACTACAATCAAAATTGGTTGACGAAAGAATGAAAGAGCATCATTTTGTGATTTATTCGTGATTTTGAATAAGATTGCGTAAATTTGCATTATGCATTAATTTTAAATTGCATAATGATTAATTTCAAAATTTTCATGTACAACGGTCTTGAGCCCCTCACCTAGCCCTATCAGATAACAAACAGAATGAAATTGGTCTGAATGTGGGAGAAGAAGGCAATTTTCGGTTATTTTTGGATTAATTTTGCCATAAATTACAATAATTAATTAATGGAGTATAAATTTCAAATTCTGTGTAGAAGTTACTGTGCCATCAACTCAGCCTACACCCGAAATAAAGCAATCACAATCAAAATCGGCTACAAAATGAAGGAGAAGAACATTTTGCTGATTTTGAAAAATTTGCATAAATTGCATAATTGATTATTTTAATTTGCATAATTGATTAATTCATAATTTTGTGTAGAAGTCTTGAAGCCCCACCTAGCCAACCTATCAGATCAACAACCAGAATGAAAATCGGTCCAAGAAATGTGGGAGAAGCAGCAATTTGTTATTTTGGAAAAATTGCATAAATTACCATACATTAATTAATGGAGTGTAATTTCCAAATTCTGTGTAGAAGTTTATGTGCATAATCAGCCCACCAAATAAAGCAATCCAAGAATCAAAATCGGCTTGAGAAATGAAGAGAAGAGCATTTTTGTGATTCGAAATAAATTTTGCATACAATTAATATATATAATGAATCTTCACCGATTTCGTGTAGAAGTATTTAAATGCCCCACCTAAGCCTATCTTATGAAACAATCAGAATCAAAATCGGTTGAGAAATGACGAAGAAGAAGCATTTTCAAAACTGTGGACGGACGGACGGAAGGACGGAAGGACGGACGACGGACGCCACGCCATGGCATAAATTATAAACACATACTTTTCTAGTAATCTCTTCTACTACAACCACTACTTCTACTGTAATTACCATTTGAACTAATTTTAAAGTATATTACTACTACTACTACTACTTCTACTATTTCTACTTGTAATACTACTCTTCCTTCTATTACTATTTCTACTCATAATACTACTCCTGCTCCTCTTCCTCCTACTACTACACCTACACCTACTACTACTACTACTACACCTACACCTACTACACCTACTACTACTACTACTACTACTACTACTACTACTACTACTACTACTACTACTACTACTACTACTACTACTACTACTACTACTACTACTACTACTACTACTACTACTACTACTACTACTACTACTACTACTACTACTACTACTACTACTACTACTACTACTACTACTACTACTATTACTACTACTACTACTACTACTACTACTACTACTACTACTACTACTACTACTACTACTACTACTACTAATAATAATAATAATAATAGTGATAATACTAATAATAATGAGAAACACGAACCCACGTTTGTTTAACCGATCTTTGGTTGGTGAAGTTAATGTTACGTTCTGCCTCTTCTTGAAAGTGAAAGCAACAATCTCGTTCTCGTTCTGCAAATGAGAGTGACAAATATCATCTTTAAACTCTTTCTTTAATCTTATCGTCCTGTTGTTTTCTTGAAAACACAGGGTCCGACTTGACTCAGAAAACAGGGGGTTTGTTGAGGTCACACTCGGAAGCGAAGGAGGTATACAACCCAGAACAGTCAGATTTGACCCTGATTTTAGTTAGAGGTGATCCAAATCTGGGTCAAATTTGATTTCGTTTCCGGGTGTGACTCCAACAGACCCTTATTGGCGTCAATCTAACCCTGTGCTTTTAAAAGTGTATCATTCTGACCAGGAGAATCCCAATCTGACCATACCGAGCACTAACCAGAAAACTGGTAACACAAGCTCGACATATAATTCTGACCAGGGGAATCCCAATCTGACCATACCGAGCACTTAGCAGAAAACTGGGAACACAAACTCGACATATAATTTTAAATGCCATATTACTATCATCCGTATACGTCATTTTAATTCCACTGCTATAGAATATATATGGTTTAA
>JZLH01S0067314.1:1521-11677 GCA_001188425.1 Eucidaris tribuloides
GGCTTGCCCAAAACTGAAGTATATTAAAGGGAGAAGGAGCCAGCAACTAACAGGCATAAGTTAAGAATAAAAATTGTGAGAATTATGGTAAATGGTGATAAAGACAGCTTAAATAAGGGGTACTGTGTGATAGTCAACCTCTGCAAGGCCCTATAAATTAGTTAATTTGTGTTTATTTTACGTCTTTGCAAGTTTTATCCCGGGATAAAACTTGCAGAAACAGCTATATAGGGGGAGGAGCCTATCGATTCAAACAGTGCACAAATTACCATGGCGCGACTAACACACGTCGGGTGACACGCATCGGTCACGCATGGCAGCTCCAAACCAGGTGCACGTGCAATCTGATTGGATGGCAAGGACTCAAATCTTTTCTTAACTTATGCCTGTTAGTTGCTGGCTCCTTCGTCCTTTAAGCAATTTGTTTTCACAAAGTTTGTTTCCACACCATCTAACGACTCAAGTTGTGTCTCGGTAAGAGGATGTCCTCTCAAAAGGTAGAGGGGGACAGTAGTGCATTATCCGAGAAAATCCGTATTTTTTTTCAAACAGTCACAGATACGTCGCATCACTTCAGTAAATTTAATTCTAATGATATTGACAGAATCCTGCATTTTAAGTACAATAAAATTAATTTTATGAACGAGGAATTTTTTTAATTTGTGAGTGCATGTACTGTATCTGTGCAATTTTATACGTAGCCAGTGTATGAATGTAGTTGTAGTGATAGTTATCGATATCGAACTTACTAAAGTTATGCAACGTATCAAAAATGGTAAAGGTTTATGCTTGTTTTTTTGGGGGGGGAGGTGGGGGGTTAAACATCAAAGAATAAAAAAAAGTCACAACATTATTTGGACATCGTTACCAAAAAATAATAATTATAAGTTTGAGCTTATATAGCGCATAGTATGAAATCTATGCGCTACACAGATATAACAACAGATTAAACTACGATGCAACTTTTCAATTCATATTAAATCTACAAAATATCAAACTACGATACTCAGCATTATAAAATTTTATTTGGTGAAAGGTATGTTTTGAGTAAAGAAAAACAATGAAGTTTTTTTTTTTCCACGGAATTTGTGCATAAATCCCCCAGATATAGACGAGTGTACTCTGACTGGAGACAGTTATCCGTGTAACCCTGGTCCTGATGCTACTAACTGTACCAACACAAATGGATCGTTCATATGTACCTGTGCTAGCGGGTACCTGATGAGTGCAGATAACTCGACTTGCGAAGGTATTTCATTCTTATCATTTGTACCACCTAACTTTCGTCCCTCGTCCATGAATAAAAAGGAATTGTTCGAAACCAAATGTACATGTAAAATGAACTTGAAATTTCATAGGTTTGTGCATACCCTCCCTTCTCAAAAGTATTGCAACATACACTATAACGCATGCATTTTAAGTTAAAGAGGTCTTTCTCTAATGATGTCCTAAAAAAGATTATTATTGGAAAATAACTAATATTTTGAGAAGAAATCAATGAATATTTGTTGTAATTCGGTTTCATATTTCACTTGAAACAGTTTTGATGGTTTGGAAAGAATTCCAACAAGCAAAAAATGCCAATATGTTCCTCTGACGCGGTCTCAGAAAGAAGACAACACCCTGAGAAGAAGAAACCGCCTCCTATCTTCATAAGACAGTGGTAAGGAGGATAAGGCTACTATTTAAAGATGATGGTCTTCTCCCCATATTATTATATCAAATGAACTGAAAATTCGTAACACAATGAATTTTATGATGTTTCCAATGTGAACCGCCTTTAGATTTGAGAAAGAATAATCGGCCTAAATTGTGAAGAGGTCTTGTCTAAAATATGGGGCTTATCCTCCTTACCACTGTCGTATGAAGTTAGAATGTTCTTTCTTCTTCAACTCAAAATGCATGCGATATTGTGTTTGTTGGAATACTTTTGAGTAGGGAGGGTATAAGTTAATATTTATAGCATATAGTGGCGGTCGAAAACATCGTCACGTAACCAACGGCTGCAACCGTGTTTGCCGAAACGAATTCGTTTCAATAAACTCAACGCACGCATTTACTACGCTGGCTTTGAGTTCCATCGCGTTTGAACGTGGTTTCGAGAAACGCATCGATGCTTTTGACCGCCGCTGTACATGTGACCTACACGTAGTCCATGACCTGCTGATAACACTGTACAATTTGTGGGGAATGAGCCGAGAGTTGTATTGTTAGCAACGTTCCATGTGGAGAAATCTGTCCCAGAAATTCAAATTAAGTGAATATGAATATTCATTACAAAATATACATTTGAAAATTATGGCAATTTACAACGTTATCACTTGATATTTCCTCTATAAGTCGTAATGTGAAACAGATATCAGTGAAACATATTAGACCAAACTACCGTAATTTTTGTTACCAGTAGAACTTCAATTTGGAAAAACTGTGGTTTGAAAGTGTACGCAATACGCAATAATTCCAAATTGTAAGCAAATAAGACACACCTTTTCTAAATTAAAGTGTACAACTTTTTACTATGAACGAAAAAAAAACTATCTCCTGCATCCTCCCTATATAACTTTCATTGTTCAAATTTATCTGATTTCTCTACAATAGGTCCAATACTATTGTTTAAATGCATTCAAAATGCGCTCTGGCTATCCTTAGGAACATTAAAGGCAAGGTATCTATATTGCCATGATTGCAACTCTCCACACAAAACATTCCTTAGGGGATTAAAACACTTTGAAGGACGTGTCTGTGATTTCTGAAGATCAATATTCATGTATTGGTCCATGAATAATAATTTGCATGAAACTAGTAAATTGTATATGCTTGTTTATCATCGTACATGATGAATACTGATTCAGCGCAGGGGTCCCAAAGTAGGCTTATATTTTTTTTTTGGTATAGACTATACAAGTATTCCATTCTAAACTATAACATTTATTACAATTCCATAACTGTTTTCTAGTTTTTTTACAAGGTAATGATCTCCCACTCACAATTAGAGAAACTCAAAACTTGACATTTTCAAAAAGCATCTTAAAACGTGTCTCTTTTCACTGTAATTTTGTTATATATGTATATTTAATTCGATGTAAGCGCAGGTACATTTGTGTATACGCACATAAATACTCGTCAGTAGTAGTAGTAGAAGTAGTAGTAGTAGTAGTAGTAGTAGTAGTAGTAGTAGTAGTAGTAGAAGTAGTAGTAGTAGTAGCAGCAGTAGAAGTAGTAGTATGTTATTATTATTATTATTATTATTATTATTATTATTATTATTATTATTATTAATAGCAAGATTTTGTCTCGCCCACCCACGAGTAAATAACACAAATGTTTTCCCAAGTGCATCCCTCACCCAAATTTGATGTCACAAGAAATTCTTGCAGGCAAACTTTAATATTTGACCTTGAATGACCTATGACCTTTCCAAGAAATGCACACTAAGACTAACGTGTTAATTATGTCCCTGAATGAATATGCCATTTTCCTATACTAGATAACCACACTAAACAGTGATTGCAAAGAGAAATTAATGTATGTCATAATTTAATGTAAAATATCACGCTAAAAAATTCCGATCAACACCCTGACATGTCATGTCGTTATATTATCTTCATTTTTTTTCGGGGGGGGGGGGTTGCAGATGAAGGCATTGTGGAGTCCTGTAATAGTCCAGTTGATGACGGAATTTGTGCCACAGCCAATGACTCGATTTAGATTGAAAAAAAAATGACCTACTAGTTTTAGACGACGCAATAGTCAAAATCTTATCATTATCAATCCATTATGATTATTTATTTACTGATGTTTAGCAAAAAGACTTATTTAATTTTGCTCTTCTAACAAAGTCATTATGGCTAATATGACCTTTTTCATCCTTAAAATAAACAGATATAGATGAATGTGAGCTCACTGGTGATCAATTTCCATGTGACCCCACTCCGTTTACGGGGAGTTGCGTCAACACGAATGGATCGTACCAATGTGGCTGTGATGATGCTGGTCGTTACCAACTCAATGCGAGTGGTGTTTATTGCGTAGGTAAGACATGATTTTTACGATTGGTGGTCGATTTGTTTCTTACTTTTCTAAATTCACAGTATTTATAATAGAGAAAGGACATAAGAAAGAAAACAACACTAAAAAGCTAGCTGTCCATTAATTGATTGGAATCAAAAGATTACCAATATTTGCATTTGCTTCTTAAAAATTTCAGCCCAAATTATACTTATGGTTGATTGGACAAATCATTTTTTATCTTTCTTGCACATATGGGATTGTCATTACGAACACCAGAAAACAACATCAAACCGATGAAAATTTGTTTGATAGTGATTTTTTTTTAATTATTTAAATTATCACGGAGCAGATATCAAAAGATTAATATCCTATGTCAAAATGATCGGGACCGCCCGACTTGTTTTGTGAAATTCCTTTTTACAATTTTCCAAAATCGAGGAAGCGTTTTAGTTTCACTTATAAAATGAGGAAAATACAAATTTAATAGATTAAAAACACAACATTAAGAGAAAAATGGTAGTTTTACCATTTACCTACATTTAGTATGTAATATGGAAAATAGTAGTCTGTAGTCATCCTATTTTCTGTAAATTCTACTCCCTGGCCATTTCTGCGTAAGCAGAGATAGTGGCACTCGTATGAAATCACTGGATGTGTATTACGACCTCCGTATCTTTACTCAGCAAGTGTTGAGCATGTTCAGGTTACACTATAGTGAATACACGCATATGCACAAAATCTACTGTATTACCAGCTGAATTAGATTTTGCTATAAATAAAATTAATATTTACATTGATCTGGAATATGTTCGTCTACTCCTTCCATGATAGTATTTTTAACACGCAAATTAGGAACATAATCTGCAATTGAATTGCTGTTCATATAACGTTTTAAGTAGATTTTAACCAAATTTCATTTGTTCATTGAATTAGGTAAAAACTTGACGTAGAAGATATAAACATCAATTCGACATTATGTAAAATTGTTTTATTAAATTTCATTATTTCAATGGACAGTAAAGCATTTGGATATCAGGAACCTTGGATATTCACTGCTGGCATACGGAAACAAATGGTTTTAAAATGGCAATTACACCTTAAAATAAAAACAACATCAGTAAATGTTCAACGCTAACGAATTCTTGAAATACGACGTAAAATGCAATGAAATTAAACATAACAAAAAGAAACAAAAAATAAAGGTTCTTTTTGATCAACAAAAACTGAATTTTGATATTAAAACTTCGGAACTACTTTAAATTTAAAGCGTTGAAGGATAGAATTACGACAGTTATGTGTAAGGAAGTGAAATGTCATAAGATTGGATTGTGAAAAAGATACCAAATTCTGTAGATTTGAATATTCTGGTAAAGAAGAGTTTATCTTTTGTAGCAATTAACCGCTCGCACCTGTTAAAAATGCATAGTTATTAACTCTTTACGCGCTGAATTTATTTTGAGTGGATGATAATGACAATTGTTCTTTTAATATTTTCTTTGAATTTCGCTTTCCTTTTTGTGGTTCTGAAAATAATATTTTTTCTATAGATGTTACTTAAGCAATCGAGCTATTCTTTAGTGTCTCCTGTGCAAAAATGAATAAAAAACACAATTATTATTATTGTTCAATCTAATTGTACGAATGAGCACAATGACTTTTTAGCGAGCTAAGGATTAAAATAAGAAAACGTATTTGTATGTGAAAACTGAAACAAATTAAAGAATAAATATTTTAAATTGTTATTCAATTCATTGAATAAAATCAATTAAATATAACAATTTAGCCCTGTATGAGGTAATGTTAACAGTATGCAATGTGCAAATATTTATCAAGAAATTTATCATTTATTCTACAGATGTTAATGAATGTGAACTGACTGTTGAAGAAGGCTATCCATGTGACCCTATCAATGGTCTCTGTGAAAATCAAGATGGATCGTTTTCCTGTACTTGTCCTCCTGGAACTACGGAAACGTTTGTCACCGGCAACTCGTGGCCAGTGTGCCCAGGTATGTACAACTGATCAATCAAGATTCGATTTGCAATCAAGCTTTACGTCTGCGTAAACAATAAAAATAATTTATAAAGAATAAAATAATTTAAGAATAATAATTTTTCTACGGAGTATTTACAACTTTATTCGAATTTCTATCACTAAAACTTCCTAGCCAGTATTAAGCTTAAAACTCTCCCTGACGGCAACGGGTGGCCAATGTGCCCAGGTATGTACAGGCCACACATGGGGATGGCTCCATGCTTTTGTGTACAAAGCAATGGATGGTCTTTCTTATGCAGGTATGGCACAGAAAATTGCTCTGAAATTCTGTCTTTTAACAAATTCTACTGAAATATTGCTTTGATATGGCTAGTCTATGATCTGTTAAACATTATATGTTATGAAAATTAAGCACTCAACATTTTAGAAGTATGTTTTAATTTTTCTAAACAAGTGTGTCCAGCATTCAAATTTTGCAACTTTATTGCAACTGCTCCATACATCTGTATGGGTTTTATCATTCTATCAAAGCAGTGTAATGCTACTTTTACATTTGGGATATAATTTCCAAAGGATTTATATATTTTGATCATAGCCTTTTTGCCGCTATCATCCAGATCTTTTACTGCCGAGTTAAAAGTACCATTATTGTTTATTATCACACCAAGATATTTAAATTCTTACCATTTTCGAGTATGTTTCCATCCAAGTAGAAACTGGAGTTCTGTTCGATTTTCCCTGATGTATAACATATCATCATTTTTTTTTGAGTGGTTGATATTCAATTTCCATAATTTACAAAACGAACTCAAGTTTTTAAGAGTTTCATTCATTCCCTTTTCGGTCGGGAAACCAGAACTAAATCGTCTGCATACATTAAACAGTTCAATGATTTCCCATTTAAAGTAATAGGATCAGAATTATCGTTATATAACGCGTCAGGGATGTCCAGCCTAGCACCTTAATACGCTACCGTATGTACAACTGATTCGGCCAAATCGTGGTTTGCAATCCATTTTGACCTCTCCATCAAGGGAAACGAACATTTAATTAGTGTAAAATGTATCAACTTTATTCGACTTTCTGCCCAGAGTTGTTGTCTTGAGTCGGTGACTTAGACTCGAGTCAGACTCGAGTCGCCATTTTTGTTTTCTGACTTGCGACTTGACTTGACTTGTGGGCAAATGACTTATAACTTGACTTGACTTGAGACAGAATGACTTGCGACTTTACATGAGAAAAAAAATACTTGGTTACAACACTGATGTTTATGTATACATGATTATGAGTGAGGTATTTTTTTTTGTTGTTTATACAATTTTACAGAATTCTTTGTTCTTGTCCATATGTACCCTCAAGGCGTCCTTTCTTTTATTCAACGGCCATCCGAATAAATGTTTTCTCATCTACAGCATAGACTGTGCGGAGTTGTTTATTTTGGGGCACAATTTTTGATGTTGTTGACTTGTTGACTTGACTTGACTTGCGACGAAATGACTTGCGACTTGACTTGACTTGGCTTGACTTGACTTGACTTGACTTGACTTGACTTGACTTGATTTGTCTTGACTTGACTTGACTTGACTTGACTTGACTTGACTTGACTTGACTTGACTTGACTTGACACAGAATGACTTGCAACTTGACTTGATTTGAGAAAAAATGACTTGGTTATAACACTGACGAGATACCTGCAAATCAATATACTAGTGAACTTGGCGAGGGGATGGATAAGTAGATTGATAAATAAACACTACACAAAAAGTAAGTTCCCCCGTGTTCAAAATACCATAACTTTTTAATGAAATAAGTTTTAGCAAAATAACTTGGCAGGAACATTGCCACACTCCTTGACTAACCTCTGTGTGAAAATAAGGTTAATCCGTCAAGCCATGCATGAGTGAGCATGAATTAAAGGCAAAAATGTCACTTTTCAAAAGTCACAGGAGTCATCTCTTATGCCAAAATAATCGTATATAATGGTATTTTTTGCTTTATTTATAAAGTGTGCTCACTGAACCCTGACATGGTTGCAACCTCTTATGTCCATACAACGTGTAAAGATACACTTTGCTGAAAAATATCGGATTTCAAGTTTTTCAATAAACTTAATGGATTTTACAATTTCAAAATTGAGGATGGATGGAAATTATTAAATTGAGCTCACTGAAGCGTAAATATGCGAAAAGTGCCAAAAGAATTGTTAAGGGGTCAAACGATAGCTGATTAACATAAATAGCGCTTAATCATTCAACAGAAACAGAAATTGTCAAAATCCTGCATCACAAAATCCCTCAAAATGACCCTTGTGACTTGTGAAAAGTGACATTTTTGCCTTTATTACGTGCTCACTCATGCGTGACTTGACGGATCAATCATATTTTCACACAGAAGTTAGTCAATGAGTGCCAAAACACTCCTGCCAAATTATCTTGCTCAAAACCATTTCGTTAAAAAGTTATGGTATTTTCAAAATGGGGGAACTTATTTTTTGTGTAGTGCTTATATACACGTATAAACTAAAAAAAGGTTTGGAAATCTGAGTTTGATCGGTTATTTCTTCCGTTTATTTTCAATAAGAATCAGTGTTATAACTCTTTTAATCTGTATTTTATTTCAGATATCAACGAATGTAACCGAACTGGAGACAGCTATCCCTGTGATCCTCGTCTCGATGTTGGCCTTTGTATCAACATCAATCAATCGTACTATTGTGACTGTATTGTTGGCTATGGATTAACTGCGGATAATATCACATGTGAAGGTATGGCATTTGTATCAGTTTTATTATGCTTTATTGGATTCAGTAACCGTATAATTATGTAATACTTGGGACATGCCTAAAGAAACATATTAAAACCGGAAAAAAATCAAAAAACTTGAAGGCAATAAAACACTTACTTACTTGTACAAGTGCTATAATTCAATACCAGTCCAAGTGCCACTTTAAACACTTGAAATGTAAACATTTAACATTTCTGGTGCGACTTAAGTAGCACTTTTAAAAGTGCTATAATTCAATACCAGTCTAAGTGCTGCTTCAAACACTTTAAGCTTACACTTTTGGTACACTCTCAAAAATCATGTGCTGTTTTTTAGCACGTCATAGTATGGAGGCAGCACCTGTAAGAGCCCGCATAGGGACTGCTCAGATTGTGCTAAATTAGCACTTGCACACGTGTTATTACACCAGTCTAAGTGCTACTTTGAACACCTTAGGCTAGGAGTACAGAACAGACAATTTACCATTCCTAGACCATTATTGTTTATCTCTTTGATACTTTATACAGAGTTTGAACCATTAAAGGCAAGGTTCACCCTGACTACAAGTTGGTTTTAATAAAAGCAGAAAAATGAGAGAAACATATAAAAGAAAGTTAGGCGAAAATCCACCAAAGAATAACAGAGTTAGGACGTTTCAAAGTTTTCAATTTGTGACGTCACATGCGAGCAGCTCCCTATATATCATGTGATATAAATTTCATAAAGTGGCTTTTTCTCAAAAATTTGAAAATGGTTTTACCTGTGCTTTCAATACAGGTTTCGATGAAAAAAAACCCATTCAATTATCATGAACCATTGAAAAATGAGAATTTATGGAATTTATAGTACATTACACATGGGGTGCTGCTCGCATGTGACGTCACAAAACTAAAACTTTGAAACTTCATAACTCTGTTATTCTTTGACGGATTTTCCCCAATCTTTCATTAATATGTTTCTCTCATGTTTCTGCTTTTATTAAAACCAACTTGATGTCAGGGTGAACCTTGCCTTTAATTCCGTCATTCCATTCTCTACGGATTCATTTCCTGTCCAATTAGAACTTACCATCCCGGACCTAACTTTACAGTTAGACACGGAAAGCAACGTTCTTTTCGCTGGTACATCGTACACCGCGACTTGCAATGCTATCGGAGGAAGCCCACCGCAAACTATCTCTTGGTTTCAGGAAGGAGTGGAGATAACGACTGGTATCGTTTCCTCGGAGTCTAATAATGCAGGCAATGCGGCTCTGTTAGACACGGTCAGCGTGCTCACCTTCACACCGACTACAGATGATCACCGAAACTATCTGTCATGCCGCACTTCATCCGGTGCTACTAGAGAACTGATGCTTCGTGTCTTGGTAAGAGCATGAACCCTACTA
>JZLH01S0067327.1:15100-29898 GCA_001188425.1 Eucidaris tribuloides
CACACACACACACACACACACACACACACACACACACACACACACACACACACACACACACACACACACACACACACACACACACACACACACACACACACACACACACACACACACACACACACACACACACACACACACACACACACACACACACACACACACACACACACACACACACACACACACACACACACACACACACACACACACACACACACACACACACACACACACACACACACACACACACACATGACACACACGAAGGTTTAATAAAATCGGCAGTTTAACTTCAGATGTCAATCGAGATGCAATTTTGAGAATCGAGATTATTCATGTTCGTCTAAACCCAGATGTCTGCCTTAGCCGGAAATACGATCGACAACCGAAATATCATATTTAGTGACGTCATAACATTATTATCCACAGCATATAATATAGGGGCATGCACGTGCCTACCCAGCTGTTGTGGAATAACCATGTGGATATAACGTATTTTGTGTGCCTATTTGCAATGATGTCTAATACTGGCGTTGTTCGGATATTGCCAATTTGTCAGATCATATGTTTGCTTATAGAAATACAAGTACATTTGTAAATTGAAACGACCAATAGCTATATATACTCCCATTTGACTTGCCATCGCATCGGCTGGGAGTATCCTCTATTACACGTTAAAGTGACACGAATTCCGAGTCATTTTGACTCTAATTGATTTGATTCTCAGTTGACGCCACCACATTCTTAGTCAACATTAATTTGGAATTCCGAGTCAGATGAACTCAGAATAGAGTAGACTCCTCAGCTCACGCCATTTCAAGTCAAATTTGGGCCCGCAGATATGAAAGTATAAGTACGGTACGACATGTGTAATACTTTAACACGTCCTTCGAAACACATAGACACAGAGACAAACACACACATATTATTATATTATTGGACAATAAAGATGAACTTATGACTTCAACTTATGACTTATATCTCGAAGAATACACTCTCTGATAACACTGTCAAAATCAAAGGCACACATACATGTTGTGTGTCATGTGGGGACCATCACAACCACACACACACACACACACACACACACACACACACACACACACACACACACACACACACACACACACACACACACACACACACACACACACACACACACACACACACACACACACACACACACACACACACACACACACACACACACACACACACACACACACACACACACACACACACACACACACACACACACACACACACACACACACACACACACACACACACACACACACACACACACACACACACACACACACATACACACACATACACATAAAAACACACACGCACACACACAACACAACACACACACACACATAAACACACACACACAATTACACACACACCCACACCCATATCCCCCCCCCCACACACACCAAATAGGTGGTGACAGCAACAAGATTGTAATGTCCATGTCAAGACATGATAACATTGCAAATAACTTACCAATCAAGTTTGTTGGAGTGTACCATTAAGTCAGACATCCATCTAGTAAGAGATAGGCGTGGCTCATTTCCCAGACGATGGGTTGATTCAACAATGTTTGCATCTGATGAAAAAAAAAACAATGCAAATTTTATACGTTGGGTACATCTAGAACGGCGCGAAAGATTTACCACTCATATTAGGAGATTGCTATTCACAAAGGGGCAGTCATTGGGCCAATTTTGAGATTCAGCGGTGATGTATTGGGTGACAGCGCTAATTGTTGTCATGGTTACACAATTGTCTTACCAAAATTCGACACGTCTTTAAAATTTACCGACTGTGTTAAGCCTGTATCAACACACTCTATACTGTGGCGTTAATACACGATTAGCCTTTAGCCATTGAATCACGCATAGATACCTCCGCATAACCATCGCCCCATACGTGCAGCAAATGATCACAATAAAATGCAAACCTCTAAACGAATTTTATTTATTTAGAGAGTCAGACAAATCGTCTGTGCTTCATGATCATGCCATAATGACAGATGGTGTGCGCTTGAGGTATCTTTTTCCCGCCACAATAGTTTGTACTTTATACAAGCAGACAGTACTTGTTCATTTTTTAACGCGGCGGTGTAATAGTTTTACCTGTATTGTGTCTAATCGTATTGAATAATCCAACCATAAACTCTGACAGGGACACAAGGTCAAACTCGCGTGGTGCGCCACTTGACAATTGGGGCAATGATGGGGTAAAAAGCATGCACAAATTGTCGCAAATTGCAACAAATTCTCGCCGGCGCCTCAATGAATCCTTATCAAGCTTCAATAATGATGGATTTGGACTTTTTGGCCAAGAAATAATTGATTGGGGAGCACGAGCACGCACAATGTTGGTGGGGGCTTATCCTCATAATGCTGGACTAGACCCTTCTCAAGCTCCAATTATATTTGGTTTAGCCTAATTGTCGGGCATCGCATATAATAATTGGAGCACTGAAGTGTTCAGTTCTTGAAAAGAAGAATTTTAACATGACAACACATAAGCAAATAATGCATACCCTCATATATAGATACACACATACACTCATACGCACAGACACGCACACACATACACACACTTCACACACAGACATACGCATACACACACACACACACGTCCGTACACAGACACACGTCCACAGACAGACAGACAGACAGACAGACACACACATTCACACATACACACATACACACCACACAGACACACAGACACACAGACACAGACACAGACACAGACACAGACAGACACACACACACACACACACACACACACACACACATACATATTATAGATATATTTGAAACAATCCAATAAGGAATGGGGTCGCGATTTCCACAAATACATACAAACAAATGACAAATATACACGTAATAATCTAAGCATATAAGTTTTCTAAATACTGTACATCTTTACACTTTGTAAACACACTTTTACAGTTAAGATATACATATAGGAAACAGTTTTTACACATAACTATTACGGATATTGCTCATATTCATTATAAATCCAACGGAATATAAAAGGTGGCACCCGCAGAAAGATTTGAGGCAAGAAAAGTTTACGAGGAATGTCTCTGATGATGAATGCATTTTTCCCATACGAAATAATGAATACCGTGTCATGGCGGTATGGAGGGTGGAGGGTGGGGGGGGGGGGTGGGATGACAGGAGCAGGAGAGGGGGAGGGGCTGTAGATTGACTTGACGAAGGATCATTATTGTTCAGGTGATGAGACCTGCTCAATGTGTTTTCGGCTGGTGATGACAATGTTTGTACGGAATGTATGGTGTACGTGCTACGTTCGTGCACTTTACCAGCGTGTCTCGTTCAGGGCAGCGGCCGCTGGTCGACAGCTAAACCATCGGGGAGATGAACTCGAACGCGTCGGGGTGAAACAGACCACACGTATCACCCTCAGGCGTTAACATGACGACAGGAGGAGGAAAAATAATAATTGTACTTTTACACGTTTGCGTGTTTTTGGTGTAGATGCGACCAAGGAGGTATTAGGCGAGCGACTAGCTTTCTCAGCGTGATCAACAATTGTCAAACACTCCGTGGAGACACAGGCGTCAATAATAATGTTCAGTACAGGATTATTGATTACTTATAATCATAGTGTAAGTTACGCGAGGGAACCTTGTCCGTGTATTAGAGGTGGTAAAGTGATGCTTTTTGGTAAAGGTTTAGGGGTTGGCAGGTTGGAAAATGGCAACATCACATGGATAAATTGTTGACAAATAAATGGAGAACTTGCGAGCAATAGGCACTAAATCCGCTTTGATGAATTTGGCGAAAGGTCATTTCTTTATCGGAATAGTACATGCGCTTATTGGAAAATAATCTAAACACAGTGTTGGGTATTTGTGCAATTTAGCGCCAAATTCTGTAACTACACAAAATGGTTAACCAATGTACTGATGCTAATAACTCAGTTTTCACGAAAAGTGGATTAAGAGTCTTTTGCTGCAAGCTCTTCAAATAAAGTAACGAAGAGTACATATGAAATAAATCAGAAATCACTAGATGTAGACATAACTGAACAAATAAATCAAAATTAAAATACGCACAACAAACTTAAGAATATTTTAATTAAAAGAAATATTACACGGATACGTAAATATAAACAAGGAAAATTGTATGCACGTATTACCACAGTTCGGGTTTTGATTATATTCATTTATCCCCCTTTCTTTAGGCCTACATAAATATGTAATTCGTATAGCAGCCGTACTAAACTTGAAGTCAGACATTTATGTATAACTTCATAAGAATCATTAAAAAAAATCAACGGATAAAAAGTGTCCTTTAATCAATGATTACTCATCTTTAGTGTGAATTTTTAATTGGTAGAACACGTAAATGAAATATATTTTGTAAATTTAACATTTTTGTATTGAACTCTAAATCTACTTCCATCGACTTCAATCGACATCTTTAAAGTCAAATGCAATTTTAATCTTTCCTCCAGAAACGAAACGCGCTAATCAAACGTCATTGGGCTAAACCGATATTGATCATGCATTCATGAGCATATCTGTTCAAGCAGAGGACAGCACCTTGGCTAAAGGTATAGGCCTATGCAGGGGCGTCGATCCATGTTTAGGATTGGGGGGGGGGGGGAACAGTGGAACATTTAGCGCGTCAAACTATAAATACAAAATTTTGCGTGCGAAGCGCGCCAAAAAACTAACAAATTTGTAAGTTTAATAGTATTTTTATGCCATGTTTAATGGTTATATAGTTCTTTCCAATGCTTTTTCAAATATGTTTTTGCATTGCATATTATGAATTTTTCAATTTGTCAAAATTATTATTATTATTATTAATGTATTGCTTTTTTTTTGGGGGGGGGCAAATCGATATATTTGCCCCCAATATTTTCATTGGTGGGCCGATCGCCCCCTGCCCCCCCAGGATCAACGCCTCTGGGCCTATGTGTTACAACAGCCTTGTTTTGAGTGGATTATCTACCACTACTACTACTACTACTACTACTACTACTACTACTATACAACTACTACTTATACTGCAATAATTTATTTCACTTTTGCGAAAAAGAGGATCTACAAGGGTTTCTGTTATTATTGTACAGAAGAGATTTTTCAAGTTCTTTAAAGAAGCATCTGGATTTTCCAAAAGGGACCTGACAATTAAAGAGAATACACAGTACTGGTTGATTACTTGCAGAACAACAACATTTTAATATCAACTGCTTTCAAACCTTCTGTGAACAGATGGTATTCTAAAAATGTCACTACAGTACAGGAGAGAGTAGTTGAAAACAACAGAACACTTCGTTTTGGACATATCTGTTACACACTCCCAACTGCTGACAAAGTACTAACACATAAATCTATATGTGGGACTATCTTAATTGTTGCCATACACACTGCAGCAACGGAGCCTACTCCGTCGGGTACTCGAACTGCCAATTCCTCAACTTTTTATTGCATATGAAGTGAATTAGTCCCACATTTAATGTAAATGTAATTTACTCTCACTGGAAAATATAGAAATGTGAAATTTTAATGAAAGATTTGCCATCATCTACCAGTACTGTGTGTTCTCTTTAAACCAGGGAGACCGTTAGGAGTTCTTGAACATCGAAAGAGGAGTGATTACGGAAGCCTCTCTTTGGTCTAAAAATAGCTTTTATACTCGTACAAAAAAGTAGTTCTAAAACGTAGTAAAAAGTAGTTCTAAGCACTAAACGATCGTATCTAAGTACATTTTTTTCAGTGCGTCACTTTTTGTAAATCAGAGACACTTATTCCATATGTAGATCAGAGTTTTTAAATTGAGATCATTGTTAAATTATGCCATTAACGTCACTGCAAGACTCTTTCAACACCAATATCCGCTACACTGAAGATTCTTTAAGTTGGTTAAAGACACCGTTAAAATAACATGTCCTTTAGTAAAGAACAGGTTGTTTTGACAGTAACTTTAACAACTTAATGGAACGATGGAGGCTAAACTCTGCGTCCCAGATAGAAAATTCAAAATAAGCTCCTCGTGTGAAATTAAAACAGTTACAGTGTGGTTAAACAACTTGTAAAGAGCGTTTGAATTGCATGATCTTAAAGTGGAGAGTTCTAACGACCCTCGTTACAAGCAGGACAGACATCGGAGGGGGTGATGGAACTGCAATTTCAATCACAGTGGTTTGACAGGTTGGGTTCGGTTCGCTTTAATGCCCCATCGCCTGTGTTTGCTTTCCCGGTCAAGTTCGGCGAAGGCTGCCGATTAGAAAACAAGCCTCGGTGAGCTCGTATTTCACTGTCATCATCGAATAAAACACGAGACATCGTGGAGAAGAAGATTTGCGTTTAACCAACACGGTGGCACAAACCAGGCAGTTACAGTAACACGAAAAGAGTTGAGCAATACAGATATACCAACAAGGCTTAATTTTTAACACCCGTTGGTGTTAAAACTAATGCTCCTGGTGTTTGAAGTAATTCATTTGGTGTCTAAATAATGTCCCGGGTTTATACTGTTCTGGTATCTACATTGTGCAAATTCCATTGGTGTTAAATTTATCAGCATAGCTTTTACAGTGCATGTTACCGTTTAAAAAAAAAATGTGTCAACACCGTCTTTCGTTTCAGAATGTCATTGTTTTTCCTTTACCTTCCAATAACCTACTAGTAAAAATCAAACAGACAGTTTTGGACATTGAGAATAGGGGTGTATTTAGAATTTTTTTCTGGGTGGTTCATGATCATAATTTTTGGACCTTGTCACAAGGAAATAATGGCAAGATCATTCTGGGTGGGTCGTGATTATAATTTTTGGACCTTTTCACAATAAGATAGGCCGGCGTGATGGCCTAGTGGTTAGAGCGTCCGCCTTACGTCCTGAAGATCGCGTGTTCGAGCTCCGACCGGGTCTTACCAAATAACAGCAAGATGTGATGGAAATGTGCCTGATCAATGCTTTTTCATGTATGTCCTTGTGAAAAGGCCCTCGAAAACATGTCTTTAAAAAAATGTGGATCTTTGGAAATTTGGAGGGGGGGGGGAGTCTGTCCCCTTGCATACTCACATGTAGAAATGACACGGCAATGAAAGGGAACGAAAAAATACAAGGAAAGAAAAAAACTGCAGATATGACTGTGCAGACAACACGATGAAATCAAACTTATTGTATACAGCAGCTCCCAGATGGTTGGCACACAATGCCAAAACAGCTCGGAATAATATTTATACACAACGGCATTCATAAATCTAGAACCGGTTTGCCAGAAGCTGACTACAGTCATGTATATTCCCTGTGTGCTACTAACAACTTGGCTTTGCATCGGGTTCAATCTCCAGTCACTCGGTTTGATGTTGTGGTGGGGTTGGGGTATCGGGGGGGGGGAGGGGGGGGGCGACACTCACGACATGAACATAACTGACTCTGTAATTTATGATGAAATCGCCAAGATACTTCGTCAAGACACCACATCAGAAGTTTGAATATAAACAGATAAAATGGGCTAAGTCCACTTTGGAGAAAATTGCATTTCTTTGGCCGAGTTTGTACACGCGCCTTTAAGGGAAATTAAAGTAAAACCCGAGATATTTCATACTGGCTTGTGTGATTTGGCCTCAAATGCTATACTATTTCTATTTTATAGATGAGTAGGTAGTAAATGTGTTGATGTTAATAACTCGATTTTGGCGGAAAATGGAGTTAGCACGTTATGCAACGAAGCGCTTCTCATCAAGATGTACTATTGCGTGTCGTAAGTGTTGTCGATGATCAAAATTGATTGAGATCATAACTACAGGCAGTTCGAGCGCTTTTTTACTGTATTAATTCTCTCTTTTTCGCAGTCTGTGAGTTTATCGATTGAATAATATGTACATATGTAATTCCGAAGTGAAAATGTTCGTTCGATTGTCATGTGATAGCATGTTATGATATCGCTATCTATTCTGAGATAGAACGATGGTTCTTGTTTGCTGGAAAAGGACATCTTACATTGTAATATTAGGTCCTTTACTGATTAAATTGTGAGACGCGTGCAATCCAATATATTTATGCATGTACACAATGCATGGTATAAAACGGGTGGCTTCAACGTCAATACAGATGTTTGTCTTCAAAGTTTACAGACACAGACATAGATACAGACATACATACACACAGATTCTTACACACACCCCACCCCTACCACCCCCACACTAAAACGAAATAAAGACTTGCTAACTACCTTTTAAAGGCCCACTGTCATGACTAGATGAAAAACGCCCTCTTTTGACTAAAATCATAAAAAAGGTGCACTAATGGCACCCATAATGCAATGGAAACAGCCATGACAGTGTGGAAAATAAAATTTGTTTCCCTCCCACAATCTGTACACTATGACACTGCAACAGTCCACGTTCGTGAATATGTAATTGTATTCCAAGACTAGTTGACATCCTCTCTGTAGTGGGCCTTTAAAGTCGTGTTTCTAACTTGTTGTCGTCGTATCCCATGAATACGCGCGCTATTTCAGCAACGTATCTTGCATTAGAGGGGAATAACATAATTGGAACTAGTGCTCATTTTTAAATAAAACTAAATCAAGTACACTACTCAAAGTTTCTGCTGTGAACATTTTTCGGTTAAGCGTTTGGAAAGCGTTTTGTAGATAATCACCATCAATATAGGCTGCGACAAGATAATATTTTTCACAGCTTTGTATAGATACATGGATTTTTTTTTATCGGTGTCATGCTTTAGTTCTAGTACTCTCATATTCATGTTTGTTTTAAGTAAATAAATTCAAGATATACCTATAGACTATAGACCTACATTCCAAATCTTCTCAACTGACGGGATTTTTATAGCGCCGTTATCCATTTTCCATTATCCATATTCACATTAATTAGCTCGTCAATGCCAACTTTTGCGCGACCCTGCTCCGTCCTGCCAATATCGAAGAAGGCTTATAGGTGAGATGTAACTGTCAATGGTTAGTTTTCTCAATGATAGTGTACATTACATGTACCATGGTATGCAGGTGCACACATACTTACAATAGGTACATTGTGGGGGATATTTGTTGTACGTGTAATGTAAGGGTCATGTTGAGACAGTTTTGAGGCCCTTTGGGGGTTATTACAACAAGAAAAATACACACAATATCAAATCGATCCGGAAGTATTCTTATGTCAGTTTTATAACGCCAAATACACCAAGTTTGGCGTTTTTTCAATATCGTTTGGCACTGAAGAATTCAAAGTGCACGCCCAACCGATTTTTTGGCATTTTTTTGGCGTTTTATAGTGCCATACCTAAAATCATTATGAAACTCGATTTTCAGAGGATTTTCAGTAAAGAGCTGCCACAAGGGCCCAAAAGGAGCGGTGCACATGTACTTCACGTGCAAAATCTGGCTTGGCGTAAACCGCGGCACTCAAATTTTCTGCTGCGGCAGAGGTTTCAAAGGTGTTACAACTTCATTTGTAACCACATCTGGCCTATGCTGCCCATAAAATGCATCAAATGCAAATTAGGCGTTTTTTCATTGAGTTTGGCATGTAATTTGGCGTTTTAAGAATTGGAAAAACCTGGCAACCCTGACAATTACTATCGGTACCGCTGTGACGGGTAAATGTGTTGGACAGCTAATCAGGATCAAATGTTTTCAGAAAATGCTTTGATTCAAAGCTTTCTGTGGGATCAAGTTTTATCATGGTCATTTCTCCTCAAGTGAACACATTCAAAGCAAACCCTTGCAGCCAAGATATACACTCCAGTTAGAGTATACATTGGTATATGTTTCAATCTTTCAACTCGTTTAGTTCCTACGTCATTTCCGACTTCTTCTAATCATGTCACTGACCTGGAATGTTCATGCTTATTTCTCTTCGACTGAACAAATTCAAGACAAATTCTTCCAGACTAGATTTACAATTTGTATATGTCAGTAGGGCCTACATGTATTCTGATGTTTCATATCTCATGAATCAAATGGGTTGAGACTTTCAGCCCATTTGGTTCACAAGATATTTCCAAGCGCCCCCAAACATGTCATGACTCTACGGAATTACGGATGCTTCGAAGACACCACGTATTTGCATTGGACTTTTTTCCTCCTTATTTGCGCGCCATATAAGTCTACCGTCGACTGATACTTTCGTGAGATACTTCCGTAATGAAGTTGCCAGACGAGAGAGTTCTTCATGAAATTGGATGTAACTGCCAGCAGAGCATGGGACATTTCATGGAGAGGCATGGATTCAGTTCTTGTGGCATTTTTTTTTACTTCTTCCATTTAAATCATTTCACTGCATGCCCTGAAATGTTCATGCCCATTTCTCCTGAAGAATTCGAATAAAATAATTCAAAACAAATCCTTCCAGCCTGGAATTACACTTTTAATAATAATAATGTTATGTTTTAATGCATTTGGTTCATGTGATATTTTCAAGTGTTTCCAATCATTTCAATGCCCTTTAACGACTCTACGAAATTACGGAGGCTTCAAAGATACTACGTATTTGCAGTGGACTTTTTTCCTTCTTGCTTGCGCGCCATTATAGGTCTACCGTCGGACGATACTTTCGTAAGGATGTAATGAAGTTGCCAGACGACAGGTCCTCAAATTGGATGTAACTGCCAGCAGTCCGTGGGATATTTCTCGGAGAGACATGGATTTATAACAAAAGTTCACGAGGCGGTATGGTTGTGGGAATCAGCAACGGCGACCCAATTTGTTGGCGAAGGGGGTGGGGGAGTGGGGTGGGGGTGATTACAATGTTCCTAACGCAAATTGGATGCAAGTTAACTGCCAACAGTTCATCGGACATTTTTTTTTTCGGAGACACATGAATTTATAACACAAGTTCACGAGGCGGTGTTTGGCTGTGTGAATCAGCATCGGCGATCCTTTTTTGGTGGCGGAGGGGGGGGGGGGGTGGAGTTACAATGTTCCGAACGCAAATTGGATGCAAGTTAACCGCCAGTCAGTTCATCGGACATTTTTTTTCGGAGAGACATGAATTTATTAAACAAGTTCACGAGGCGGTCACGGCTGTGGATATCAGCAACGGCGGACCAATTTGTTGGCAAGGGAGGGGGGGTGGTGTGGGTGATTACAAGTTTTCTAAACGCAAATTGACGCACATTAACCGCAGCAGGTCATCGCGACATTTTGTTTCGGTAGAGAGACGAATTTATAACACATAGTACGAGGCGTGTATGGCTGTGTAATCGCATCGCGATTTCCTATTGGCGGGAGGGGGGGTGGGGTTGATCACAGATGTTCCTAACGCAAATTGTGTGAGTTAACTGCCGCAGACATCCATTTTTTTTTCGAAAATGAATTTACTAAACGTTCACAGCGCGCGTGTATGGCTTCGTGAATCAGCCCGGCGACCCAATTTGTTGGCGAAAGGGAGGGGGGGGGCGGCAGGGTAGGGGTGATTACAATTGTTCTAACGCTATTAACTGGACGAATTAAGCTGAGCAGATTATTACTATCGGGACATTTTTTTTTTCGGAGAACATGGATTTATATACACAAGTCACGGAGCGGTGTTATGACAGTGATGTAATCTATCATCGGCGTACTAGACCTCATTTTATAGCGGAGGGGGTGCGGCCGGTGGTTACAATGTTCCAACGCTTTCTTCGCTCCTACGATCTACAATTTGCTGTCGCTAGCATGTAATGAGTATGTGTAGTTGTGTGTTGTTTTCGGATTGTGTTGCTGGTTTCGTAAAACAAGTAAATTCCTAAATGAGCAGCGAGAAAAAGTACGTCTTCACCTATGAAATTATTGCTAATTGATATATGTCAATATAATATAATAATAATAATAATAATAATAATAATAAATAATATAATAATAATAATAACAATAATAATAATAATAATAATAGATTATTATTATTATTATTATTATTATTATTATTACTACTACTATTATTGTTATTATTACCATTATTATCATAATCATAGGAATATAATAATAAGTAATCATTCTATCATTGAATTACTACTCATAGCCAGGGAATGATTGTACATGCCATCCTAACATGTAATTGTGAGGGTGGATGCATCCCCGAGGCCCCTGCTATCAATACCTCGGTGAATCAGTGAGCTTGGTTTACGTGCGATTCAGGAAGCTATCTCGCCGGGTCGCCACGGGGCCATCGACGGTCGGAAAAGGGGGTAACATTGGACGAGTCAAGTTCACCCACCCCACTTGGTCATGACTGAAACACGCCGGGTCGACATCATGAGTAGGCCTATGTGATACATCTATACAAACGAAACCAGAGACGCCAATATTGATCTATGTGTTTCGATCACACAGCACTTGAACATAACTTTCAAGTAAAGCAAATAAGTTTGAGACTTGCCGAAGAACTGAATCTATAGGAAACACATTACCCCATTGGTGACGATTTGATTATAATATAACACACATTCTCCATAGACTCCAGATTGGGATATCTCGTACTTAGTACGCTACGGGTTAAAAAGGGACCGAGAATATTGGAATTTGCTTGACTATGATGTTTGCTGCACGAGTCTCGAGCGGGTGAAATGTTGAAGGGCAAGGACAGATTGTGAAGAAAATAAAATAGTAGCGGGGATGTAAAACAATTGCTTCCTGCTCTTAGAAAGTATATTGCCATCATAGGTAAATGAAACGTGTCCGTGTGTGGGTGTCTGCTTGTGTCTGTAAGTGTATGTGTGTGTGTGTGTGTGTGTGTGTGTGTGTGTGTGTGTGTGTGTGTGTGTGTGTGTGTGTGTGTGTGTGTGTGTGTGTGTGTGTGTGTGTGTGTGTGTGTGTGTAGTGTGTGTGTGTGTAAGTATGTATGTGTATCCGTGTGTGTGTGTGTGTGTGTGTGTTTGTGTCTGTGTCGTGTAGTGTAGTGTGTGTGTGTGTGTGTGTGTGTGTGTGTGTGTGTGTGTGTGTGTGTGTGTGTACGTAGGTGTGTGTCTCTCTGCATGTATGTGTGTATGTGTGTGTATGTGTGTGAATGTATCTATGTGTAAGTATGTATGTGTATCCGTGTGTGTGTGTGTGTGTGTGTGTGTTGTGTTGTGTTAGGTGTGTGTGTGTGTGTGTGTGTATGTGTATGTGTGTGTATGTGTATTAATGTATGTGTAGGTATGTGTGTATCCTGCTGTGTGTGTGTGTTTGTTGTGTTAAGGTGTGTGTGTGTATGTGGATATGTGTGTATGTGTATGAATGTTGTGTAGGTATATATGTGTATCTGTGTGTTTGTGTTGTGTTTAGATGTGTGTGTATGCCTATGTGTGGATGTGTGTGTGTCTGTGTGTTTGTGTGTACGTACGTATGTTTGTGTGTAGGTGTGTATGTATGTGTATGTGTGTAGGTGTAAGTGTTTGTGTGTGTATGTGTGTACATATTTGTGTGTTTATGTGTGTGTATGCCTATGTGTGGATGTGTGTGTGTCTGTGTGTTTGTGTGTACGTACGTATGTTTGTGTGTAGGTGTGTATGTATGTGTATGTGTGTAGGTGTAAGTGTTTGTGTGTGTATGTGTGTACATATTTGTGTGTTTATGTGTGTGTGGTGTGTGTGTGTGTGTGTGTGTATGTATGCGTACTCGCACTACACTTTAACTTCTTGTTGTATCAAGAATACTAAAAGCATTAATAGTTCAAGCCGGATGCTGTAATGGCACATGCCAAAATGAATAAAAGAGAATAAGATGAAAATAAACAAATATGCAGAAATTCAACAAACATCTCTGATCGATAATTTATTTCCACATCGTTGCAGACCAGCAATCGATATCAATATTTACAAAGTATAATACGAGCTTAAAAATCTTACCTGGGTATATGTAGATGAGCTGAAGCCACACGAACAAACTAATTGCCTCTTTGAAAATGATCTACCGCAGAAAGATATTATTAGCCGATGGGATTATAATTCCTATGAGCTTGAAAGACACGTACACTCACTGTAGGAGAGTATATCCATAGGGATCCTCATCAAACTCGGAGAGCACACGCCGCTACCAAACTCCTGTCCTTACGCGGGCGCTAGTTTTGATCAAATGACGAGTCTTGTCGTCTGTGAGAATGTATAGCGATTCGCTCGTCCCCACCACGTGAAAGCGCGAGGCCCCTAAAAGCGAGGGTACTGTGAACTTCAGCGGCTCGCCAATGAATTGCTGAAAGCGCCATAGCATCCTTAGTCTTATTCAAGGCTTTCTTTCACCATCGATCAACTGATAGCTGGGATAGATCATGGCGCACAACTGATCCGATTTACGGATTTAGCCTTAAAAACATAATTTAACAATGACAAAAAAAAAAATGTATGAGCTACATAGGCCTAATCTTCCATGCTCTAAGTGTCTTTAATAAAGACTGAAAATGAAGCCCTGAACAAAATTGTACTCAAAATGATTACTTAGTGCTTTCAAAGTGTGAAAATCTATGAATACCCAGTTTTGCTATGTCCATTAAGACTGAACGTGTACTTTACAGTACCACCCCACATGGGTAAGTCACACGTGATGTTTATCCGTACATTCCTTCGCAGTGGAAGCATAATTTTATGAGTTTTGTATTCTAGGATGTTTACTTGTCTAGTAGTACTCTGTATAAAATTTGACCATTTTGTTTCAAATTTGAGCTCCACATTAAATAATGACCTTAACCTTTCGACAGATCATTATTGAACAACATTACACGATTTTTATGGTTATCATTAATTTGTTGAATGATACTTACAGCTTTCGTGTGGCTAAACAACCGGGCAGGAATGGAAACCGTTGTTTTC
>JZLH01S0067327.1:64485-78268 GCA_001188425.1 Eucidaris tribuloides
AAACAGAGATAATTCATAACTGTAAAGAACATACAAAACATACAGTCATATCTATAGGCCACGGCTAACACGGTGACAGGGTAAAAAGAAATAAAAACAAACCAATCAAGACAAGGCCAGATTTTGTATGCCCATTCTGCGATTGTTTCAAAACATGATTGGTGATGGAATTCCTTTAAACATTCTTTCATGATTATCAACACAGGGCAAATAAGTCGTACATGCACTCCTTCTGATATAGTCAAGAAATGTTAATAGATAATGATGATCATAAGAGAGGAGTGAAGAAAGAAGAAGAGGAGGAGGAGAGGAGGCAGGGAGGACGATTGACGATGATGAAGATGATGATGAAAATCAGAGATGTGAGAATTATAGAATAGTAATGATAGATAGGACCACACGACGATGAATATGAATGATAATGAAATATGATGATGATTGAGATGACGATGATGGCGCGATGACGATAATGATGTCGATGATGAGACGACATGATAAATGAGAAAGGAGAATAAAGTTATAAAAGAAAAAAAAAAGAAGAGAGAGAATTTTCATTGGAATTTAGGTCTTTTAGGACATTAGGATTTCAACACCCCCTTTAATTAAGATTTTACTCCGATTCGCCGCCGACACTGCACCGAGACGTTATACTAATGGGTGCGCGTAGTCGATGAACGTTCATTATTTGAAAAAAGCAATTATTCATACTCTTGTGCGATACACCCTAAACAGAGACTGATGATCGCTTTATTCCCAGATTCTTGCGATTGTTTCAAACAGGATTGGTGATGGAGTTCATTTTAACATCCCATATAGTGGTGTACAAACATCGGATAAATAATTTTGGCCACATGGCACTCATTCCTTGAAAAAATATGTTGTATGAGACAAGAGAGGAGGAGGAGGAGGATGGAGAGAGAGGAGGAAGAAGAAGAAACGAAGAGAAAAAAAGAGAGGAAAAAGAAGTTGATAAATGAATGATGATGATGATGATGATGGATGATAATGAGACTACACAGATCTTGATGACGATGAGTGACGATAATGTTAATCGGTATTGATGATTAGACCGATGATACGATATGACAAGTGTATCATCATCAAACACTTCTCTCTCTTCTCTTTCTTCTTCTTCTTCTTCTTCTTCCTCCTCCTCCTCCTCCTCCTCCTCCTCCTCCTCCTCCTCCTCAACTAACATCATTTTTCAAGAATGAGTGCATGTGCCAAATTATTTATCCCGATGTTGATAACCACTAAGGGAATGTTAAAATGAACTCCCATCACCAATCCTGTTGAAACAATCGCAGACATGGGAATAAGATCATCAGTCTCTGTTTAGGTAATGTCACAGAGATATGAAATAATGTTTTTCAAATTATGAATTCACGACACGCACCCATTAGTATAACGTCTCGGTGCAGGGGCGGCGACGGAGTAAAATCTTAATTAAGGAGGGTGAAACCTAATGTCCAAAAGACCTAAATTCCATGAAAATTCTCCTCCTCCTTCTTTTTCTTTTTCTTTCTAATACTTTATTCTCCTTTTCTCATTATCATTCTCATCATCATCATCGACATCATTATCGTCATCGCCGCCATCATCGTCATCATCATCATCATCATCATCATCATCATCATCATCATCATCGTCGTCGTCGTCCTAATCATCATTACTATTATAATCATCAACATCATCTGATTTTTCATCATCATCTTCATCATCGTCATCCTCCTCCTGCCCTCCTCCTCCTCCTCCTCTTCTTCTTCTTCCTCCTCCTCTTCATCATCATCATTATCATCAACATTTCTACTATATCAAGAAGGAGTGCATGTACGAAATTATTTGCCCTGTGTTGATAATCACTGAAAGAATGTTTAAAGGAATTCCCATCACCAATCCTGTTGAAACAATCGCAGACATGGGAATACAATCACCTGTCACCGTTTAGCCAGTGCCTAAAAGATATCGACTGTATGTTTTGTATGTTTTTCAGATTATGAATTCACAGCACGCACCCATAAGTAGTACGCGTTGTCGTAGTAGAACACGCTGTGACATCTTTATCCATCAGAATTAAAGGCAGAGCGTCTCTTTTGCAAGGCTAAAATTAATTGTGTGTAAATCATAATCAAAATCCTCAATCTAATCCTAATCCTAATCATCATACATGTGACTTGTAATGCGCCAAATCCACTCAGTGCTCTAGGCGCAGTGTAAAAAAAAGAAAAAAGGAAAAAAAATATAGAATAACAAGGAGTAGAAATACAAACGAGCGTAGAATCAATAAGAAGCATTGAACGAATACACTGTTTATAGAAAAAAAATACCATCTAAGACCCTTTAGCTAAATACAGGAGCCAGAAACTCAGTATTAGCAAAATTATAGTGACCTCATGTTAAGCTTTGATTTGAATTCTTGTCTTGCATAGACAAAAACACCACTAGTCTTTTAGTCTACTTTCAGACCCTTTACAGTGCATGGGTTTGAGTCATGTATGATGTGTGAGACTTATTCACAATTTACAAATGTTGGTCATATTCATTATAAAAAAATGACTAATTTTATGCGTAAGTTCAATGCAAATTATTACTCATAGACCATTATATGATATTGAAATGCATGTAGTACTACTGAAGTGACCTTCAGTGAGCTTCACAAGAGTCTAACAATGGAGCTACAGTGGTCTAACTGACGTTACTTTTAAACCCATTTGTCAAATTCTATGTAAAACTGATCTTCAGATTTCAAAGACACGTCCTTCATAAGTAGTCTAAGGGCCTGAGTGATGTTTTGTTGTATGTCTGGATCGCTGCAAATGAGATTACCTGCCTTTAAATTCATGACATTTGAATGTGTGATATGATTTTGTTTCCGCTGTATGTATTTCGTCTGTGGCAGACTAATTTGTAATTTCGTCCTAGCTGCCGTCTGATGCACTTTACTTATACAAGTAGAATTGAATTTGACGAAATATAATACACGGTCTTCGTCTCAGGATGGGTTTATCGGCATTAAAACATCAGCAGCGAGATATAGTTACATCAACAATGTATTTACAATATTAACCGCGATAAGAGACAAGAAAGTGAACTCATTTACGACCAAAATAAGACAACCGGAAATTAGAAGAAAAAGGGGAGTGAATTATACGAAGATGAAGAATGAAGCGATGAAGAAATATCGAAAAGAGTAAAGGGAAGAAAGACAAATGAGTACAAAAGGAACACAGAAGAAGAAGATGAAGAAGATGAAGAAGAAGAAGAAGAAGAAGAAGAAGAAGAAGAAGAAAGATAAGTAGGAGGAGGAAAGGAGGAAGAAGATCGAAAAGAACAATGGTACAATGCAAAGTGTTTATCATTACTCCTAATTACAGAAAATGTAACAACGACACATGGTTTTGCTACAAACTATTGTTACAGGCAAAAAAAAAGTAATAAAATAAAAACATTACGAAAGATCCCCGCTTCCTCGACCCGGGAATTGCAAAACCGCTACCTGGGTTCGGTAAACCCCGAATTTTAATCTTGGCCCCCTGGAGCATAACCCTCATCGCTGTAAACTACGTAGGCTTTTAAAGATTGTGTCAGGGATGTGCAAGTCCATTACTTCCCTTAATTATCAATACCAAACGGTAGTTTAGTACTTACAAATGGTATGTCGAAAGTTTGAGATCCATACGTCATGAATTTGTTGTTTTATGAGAAAAACTAATAACGACATGTTACCAGAATATTGTTCTTTCCGTGAGTTTCAATTTTGTTCAAACTGCAAATCGCGGTTATTGTGTAACGTCGCAAGACCAGCGGGGCGCACTGATTGGCTAAACGGCTAACCTCCGCACGACATTTGGCTAACGGCTGATCGGACAATTTTAGAACGGCACGTGCACGTTTGACGTCGCGGATTTTTTTTGAAAATTCTTCTGAGTAATTTGAAAAAGGATGAAGTTTAACCGTCCAGATTTTCACCAAAACTCAATATTCTACCCCAAGTCTCTATGAGAGGTGTTTATTTATATTAATCTTCACATTGGATATGATTTCAGCTGATTTCATTCATTTAGAAGTTTTTTGACGTGCAAATGAATGACACAATCTTTAATCCTGAACCAAATTCTTGATCTTACGTAATAGCATTGTCAATGTCGATAAATTACCTGACTGAAGCAAATTCTGGCAGAGTAAATTTAATTTCTATTAATCTTGAGCCATTTCTTTACCAAAGAGACCACTTTACACGTAAATTAAACTTCAAACGACCTAAATCGACTGAGAAATAAACGTTTTGTGAACATTTTAAAAGGAATGGTTTGTGTTCTACTTCTACCCCACCCCAAAAAACCAAAACAACCCCTCCCCCGAAAAAAACAACAACAGCAGATGTAGTCTGTTAGCTTAGTGGATTAGGAGCTCAAGCGATTTATTGCTCCCTGTTGAAATCTCTAAGATAACATCTAATGGTAGATAGCAAATTTGGGGAATACGGAGGGAGACAAGAATTTTCGTTATGAAGAAAAAATAGAGACGTGTGTCTGATGAATACATGTATATTCATCATCTGCAATCGACGAATCCAAAATGAATTCCAAGTGAACGTTAACACATCGGGAATTCAAGCACATGCACCACCACCGGATTTATAAGAAAGTTGTAGACTCTACTTCGCTTCAGCTCATAGACTTGGCTCTTCCAGATCTTTGCTCTATCAAAAAGTCTTTCTCTTGAATCTCGCGTATAACTATAATGCGCCAACCCACGAAGTTACAAAAATAACGAACTACAAAAAATGCCCAAAGAATTGTTTCACATCTACTGCTGATGACTTTGTAAAATATAAACGTTATACGAAATATGGTAATATACTTCAGTCTATCAAAACATGTTGTAAGCTTGAGTAAGAATTATGTAAGCGAAAGAGTTTGAAGTGCGTATACAATACATTTATGAATACACGCTTAGACACACAGACAGACACATAATACGCCCACAAAATAAACACACACCCTGCATGAAGAGATGCAGACACACACAAAAGCATAACCACCGGCACATACACAAACACACTTACACACACACACACACACACACACACACACACACACACACACACACACACACACACACACACACACACACACACACACACACACACACACACACACACACACACACACACACACACACACACACACACACACACACACACACACACACACACACACACACACACACACACACACACACACACACACACAACACACACACACACACAACACAACACACACACACACACACACACACACATATATATAAATTGTGTGTTTGCATGTGTGTGTGTGTTTGCTTGTGTGTGTGTGTATGTATAATGTGTGTATGTGTTTGTTTGTGTGTGTATGTATATGCATGTGTGTGTGTGAGCGTGTGTGGATATGTGTCTGTGTGTAGTTATGTACCGTGTCCCGTATGTGTAGAGTAACTCAAGTTACGATGATGGAAAATTATATTAACCCGTTAGATAACTCCGTGACATTCCGATACTTGTCATAGCCAACCTACTATTCGTACCTACCCATTGACTTTTGCATAAAAAGCTGCGTGTCGCCACACACCAGACCAACCGAGCCAGAGTGTTCAAATAATTCAGATACGTGCACTAAACCGTGACCCATGGGGGAAAAACTAACAGCCACCCTGTGAAATCTATGAATACCGAATAACATAAGGTGTTCAACTTTGTTTATATCCACGTCATCTAGACTGGCCTGTCTCATCGTATACTGAGTAAAAGAATTTTAAAACCGTGTTAAATATTAAAGACACAGTTTAATATTGTGGAAGCCCCATTTAAAACCATGCCGAACTTTAATATCAGAACTACATTATCATAATGTTTTAATGGACAAATAAACACCCTACAACACAAAGCTTCAGACAGTTAGGCTATCGACAAACTTGTACAGACTGATATGGTATTAGTTTGTTTTGAACACAAAAATTCGTACAATTACATTTTATCGAAATTAGAGGATACCTTAAAGACACTATAAATGTATAACATTGTGGAAGCCTTATTAAAAAAGAAATTATTAAACTTTGCCATCTGACATATGAGACAGTGTTTGGACAAATAATCACGCTCGTAAAATATGTGCAGATGCAAATCGGCGCTCGAATTATAATCAGCAGACATAAATTCTGGAACAGTGCAGTCCACGGGGAAAACTGGAATGGCCGCTGAATGGTTTTCACTTTTTAAATGCACCTGATGAACGTTTTGAACTGCAATTTTGCCAGGGCTTCATTTCTAGACCTTTATCAGAGATGTTAGTAACATGGGGGATCATGCTGCTCAGATTTTTTTCTTAAACTGGAAACATTCTTAGACAATGCCTCTAAGAATGTTTGAGATGCATTTTTATGGCATACCGCCCTGTTGCGGCATAGTTATTAACATTCAGTTGCAATATTTATGTTTCAGACGAAGTGTCGAGGGAATCGGGTGTCTCATTTAAAGGTCCACTGTCATGACAGGATGAAAAACGCCCTCTTTTGAGTGAAATCATACAAAGGGTGTACAAATGACACCTATAAGGCAACGAAACGGCCATGACGGTGTAGAAAAAATATATTTTTGCTTTCCTCCCACAATCTGTACACTATGGCGCTGCAACAGTCCATGTTCATGAATATGTGCCTATATTCCAGGACTAGTTGACATCCTCAGTGTGGTTGAGTTGACCCTTGACAGTGGGCCTTTAAATAGATGGTAGACCTAAATAACGTGTATGTTGTGTTTCTTAAGGAGTGTATTCTAAAACTGTTCAGTTGGGTCGTATTTCACGTCGTAATCGCTTTTTACTCCCGTTCTCCCTTTCCATGCGGCAGCAGTCTGTTTTCTTATAGTTTTTGTGATAAGTTGCTCAATGTATGCATTTTAAGTTCCATGGAATTGAGGTGTTCCATCAAGATACATGATAAATGCATTTCCCATTCAATTAAAATGTTTCATTATTGTGTGTTTGGTGTCATCCTCGCCAGTTGATATTTTATTCAATGAATGCACGTCCTACGCAATTGTCTTTGCAAACTTAGGATAAAATGTGTTCCAGACAATTACTTAATTTTACGAATGCTTAAAAATTAAAGCAATCAATAAATTAGTAAATAAACAAACGATTGAATAGATAAATGAATAGGTAGATAAGTAAATAAACAAACGTATAAAAATTCAACATAATAATGATCATTAAACGTATAGTATTTACCTTGACGCGTGAAGAATGTATCAAGTTATGGAAATATGTCTAAATCTTTAGGGCAGAGGTTTCCACAACATCTGTTTCGTGAAGGGATTGTTCCTTATATTCACCTTCACATTTCTCACTTTTTCCTTGTTTTTCATAATTTATGTTCCACACAGAGTTATTGAATAATGTCTGCCCTTTCTATCTATACATTACTCATCAAATAGGAATAAATACAACACTTACCCGAACTAACAAAAGCAGGTTATATTATGTGAGAACATAGCTAATGCTCGTTACAAGGAGTTAATGATGCCGCCATTTTTGCTAACGTAATGGGCACTTACATTGATTGAACCGATGCAAATATAACTTTGTCTGCCGAAAAGTATTATACAAATGCTCAAACAAACCTTACACTTCTTTGTGCATTTATCTACTTAATGCAAATATAAGTATATGGATTTTGTCTGCCAAAAAGTATTATACAAACGCTTAAACAAACCTTTACACTTCGTTGTGCATTTACTTACTCAGTGCAAATATAAGTACATGTATATTGATTTTGTCTCCCCCAAAGTATTAAACAAACACTTAAACAAACCTTTACACTTCTTGTGCATTTACTAACTCAATGCAAATATAAGTACATGTATATTAATTTTGTCTTCCCAAAAATTATTATACAAACACTTAAACAAACCTTTACACTTCGTTGTGTATTTACTTACTCAATGCAAAAGGTACTACATCCATTTTTGGTCAAAATGGATTTTTTTAGCATTAATGAACTCATTTTCAGTAACTCTATACGCTACTACTAACAACTTGCTGAATTTGTGTTGCATGTGTGTGTGTGTGTGTGTGGTGGGGGGGGGGGTGGTAGGTGTATTGGTGTGTGCGTTTAGTGCATATGTACACAGGAGCGTGTGTGTGAATGCCTGTGTACATGTATGTGTTTGCATGTTTGTTGCATGTGCGAGATTGTGTGTGTGTGTGTATGTGTGTGTTTGCGCGCGCGCGCATGTGTGTGTGTGTGTGTGTGTGCGCGTGAGTGTGTCTGTGTGTCTGTGTGTCAGTGTGGGCATTGTGCAGATCTGCGTGTGCGGTGTGTGCATGTGTACGCGTCTTTTGATGCCCCTACTTGATTAAATTGATGCATTATAATATACAGTCAAGGAAAATTTTGGTTCCAAAAGGTACTACATCCATGAAAATGAAAAAAAAACATGATTAATTTATAATAAATAAATCTGTGGACTTAGATTTTTTTAAAGAGTGGTGTTACTTTTGTATCATACAGTAGTACAATTAGGGAAAATATTATTGCAAACTGACATTGCTAACTATGTCTATTAAAGTATCACATTTTTCTCAGAACTTGAATTTATGGATGTAGTACCTTTTGGAAAAGAACTTTTCATATATATTAATTTTGTTTTCCCAAAAATTATTATACAAACACTTAAACAAACATTTACACTTCGTTGTGCATTTATTTACTCAATGCAAATATAATTATATAGATTTTGTCAGCCCGAAAAGTATAATACAAACACTTAATATGTATACATTTTTAATGTTTCGTTGTACATCATATATGTTTTCAATGACTGCCTTGAAATTATGTGCGTGTGTACTGCTTTGTTCAATTTTCGTAACAAAGGATTAAAAAGCAACTCCTATGAATAATATTAAATAAAATTTCGGTACAAGTAAATGTTTCATAACGTTGATTGTAAAACGTGTTTGAATTATGTAAACTTGATCTGCACTCCTAAATTTAATAGTTGTAATATTCATGATACAGAATAATAAAACATTTGATATCATTCGCCGGCTCACCGATACCATTGTTTTGTCCTCGGGAACCATGTTTAATTTTTCATTTTTAGTCGAATATTGAATAATACATCATTACCACGAAGAGAAGGTGGTTTTGCATCAATTCCTTCAATCTGAGAATGGAAATTCACTTAGACAATCGCAGAAAATTGACATAATTTAACCTTTAGTAGAAATAAAGTAAAATCGGACATCAAGTGGTTAGAAAATTGCTTTCATACTTTCTGTATGGTTGGTGACACAATGCCATGGTACGCCTTAAGCATAATTTCCAGACAATGAATGTATTTGATTTGTCATTTTTTTTTGTTCTAACTGACGTAACTCCGTTTGCTAATGGGCAAATGCAATTTGATTTTCACGCTAAAGTCAACTTAAATCTTCGACATCACTTAGAGGTATACTTCAACATTGGCTCAAAATACACGAACCATGGGCAAAACGGCGCTATCCAATTACTACAACTTTTCAGCTGAATAACAGAATTATCCGCCAAAAGTTAAGTTAAGTTAAGCATTTAGCAAAGTTTGTAATTCTTTCCGAGATTTTCATAACTATGTCCTGTCTTGTCTCATTAAGATGTACGTGTGAAGCCTGTGACACTTCAATCGTCATCACAGTGGTTTGCCCCCCCCCCCCGCCACTTTGTCGGTTGTCCGGAAGAATGACCCTAGCATATGGTTTCGGCAGAAGGGCCTTAACAGTAAATGTTCTCTTTCATATCCATTTGTTTAGCACAAAAAATGCTCCTCTTTTGAGCAGAGAAAAACAAGGTTTTACGCACGCACAAGTCATGCATTACTGCTCTCACACCGTGCTGTGTAGGGCAGTCTGTTGTTTACATTCACACTCGAACGCATAATAATAAAGACTGCGTTGATTTCTAGCCTGCTGGGAAAGTCAGAAGACTGAGAGAAAATGGTGTCTGTGATTGGTTTTTGCCAATTCCGCGGGACTTCTCCTAGGCAATAAAATTTGAGTTTTAAAGTTTTAGAATCCTCAGACTTCCCGCTACACACACTCATCTTCAATATATTTATAGATGGCGTACATTTATTTTATGAAGCGGCAAAGTCAGACAAAATGGGGAAAACGGGGATCTTCCACGATAATTTTTTACCAAAAAGGAAGTCTTTAGAATCAATTCCCCGTGTCATATCATTGACTTCGGTCACATATTTGGATCTAACCTTAAAGAGAAACCTTTGATTATCAGAAATCTCGTTTCAGTAGTATATAAAGCTTGCAGATTTGTTACAATGGCAAAAAATCTGCCAAAACGACGGTTTTAGTTTCAGTTTACCATTGTGTTGCAAAACTGTAGACCATAAAGAAAGTAAAAGATCGTTTAGAAATTGATATGGAGAAATATTGCCTTATTTGATATTTGCACTTAAACAGAAAGATCTAAAAAAATATCACACTACTTTGATTTAATGTGAAAAGAGCCAATGGTTTTCAAATTAGAAACGATTTAGTGTTAAGGCCCTTCTGCCGGGAACATGTGCTAAGGCCCTTCTGCCGAACAACCGACGCTTGTTAACCCGTTGGAGACTAAGTACGAGTTAACTCGTGTTGGGGTCTATGGAAAATGCCTGTTATAGTAAAATCAAATCTCCAACGGGTTAAATTGTAATCTCGGTGGTGGGGGTGGGTCTACTTAATTTTTGCACCTGTCATGTTGTGATGTATGTGCCATCATTTACGTCTTAAGAATAAGATGAGCATACAATTGAACCCGCAAGACTTTTGAGGTTGACACAAGTCAACAATTTAGACAGCATGTTTCTTTTCCGGATCAATTTGTGAAAGGACACTTGAACTCGGACCCTATTTCCAATTGCACAACGATTTTTTTCCCCCACAAAATGTGTTAAGATCAACGTCATATGAAATCATTTGGAATCCTCATAAGTAAAACACATTTTATCGCGTGGAATAATATCCATAACTTTAACCCTTCGCGCGCCATCGTAATAATCATTTTCCTTCACTTTTGCACATTAGACACTAAAAGTAGTAAGTGTGCTTAAGTAGCATCTGTAGAAAAATTACCATTTTCAATACCGCAATAAGGAAACCAAAATTCAAAGAAAATATGAGATGGAAAAGAACAAGTGTCTCTATTATCCCATCAGAATAAATTCAGCGTGTAAAGAGTTAATAAGAAGAGTCCGAATTGATAACTTTAATTGTATTCCATTTGTCCTGTTACCGCTAAGATTCTGTAATTTCAATAGAGTTAGCACATAGCACACCCGGTTGCTGTATCCAAGGGGTTAAGGAAAACACGATTCCTCGTTGAGTTATGTCAATAGGGACTCTTCGCTGAATAGCCTTACATGTATGCACCATGATTGAAATAAGTGCGTTTAGATGGGGGGGGGGGTGGTAGGAGGGGATGGGAGCTAAAAGCTATGCCAGACATTTGACAGCCCAATGATCGTGTGGTCAATGCCATTATATTAATCACGTCAACCGTGTTTTCGTTTCAACGTTTTTCTTGAAACATGGGACCCCCAAATCTGCAATACTGTGGCATAAGGCAGCAAGTGACAAATCAGTCAGATTTGAGTTTTTGGTGTTTTTGAAACGTCCTAAGCATGCTGTACCTTCAGGCAAAATTTGGAGAAGAAATGTGCATTCTGTTGAAAGATATTTAATCAAATGTGCCGTGAAATTGCATGGATGCTAATGCAAATGACAGACACAAATCGTCAATTTATGAGAAGTGACACTTTTGTCACTTGTTTCCTTTTGCCAAAGTAGGGCACACCTATCGCACCCAATAATCGTTCTCTTCCCCTCTCTCCTCCTCTTTATTTTAACCCTTTATTTACCATATTTTAAAAGAGAACTCTTGAGTTAAACCCAGGATTCTTATTCAAAGTGCATTTTTGGGTGAAAACAAGTCATACATATTTCAAGCACAATATAGGGGGGATACACAGTAAAAACGCTGTTTAAATAACTGCTTACCGTTGTTTAATGACATTGTATAACATTGTTTCCAGTAAAAAAAAAATCTGAGCTACATGATTCCCCATGCTACCAGTGTCTTTGATAAGGTCTGAAAATGAAGTCCTGAAAAAATTGTATTTCAAAAGTAAGTTGATGGAGTCACCTGGCCATTTCCCCCCATAGACTTAATCTGTGTAGATCTAGGCCCTTTTGTAATCGCCCCTAGTATTAATTGTTTATTCATTCATATCTTGCCAGTGGAAGCGTAAATTTCCAAACTTTTGTATTCCAGGGTGTTTATGTGTCCATTCAAACACTACTAAGTAGCTCAGATAGCAAAGTTTGACAATTTTTAAATTTGAAGCTCCATGTAAGCCTGTGTCTTTAAGTCTGTCACTCTAACAACATTATTTAAAATTTGTAAACAACCAAGATTGTGGAATCCGTCTTTTAAATAATATTGGTTAAGATTTGAACAACGCTGTTCAAATTTTATTGTTTAAAAGATGGATTCCACAATCTTGGTTGTTTAAAAATTTTTAAACAATGTTGACAGAGTGACAGGCCTTAACAACAGTAAGCAGTTGTTTAAAATATTTTATACAGCGTTTATACTGTGTAATATCGTGGATCTGCTATGGTATTGTATTAGGTAAGAAGATTAGGATGGATGAGTAAATCCTTATCAATATCAATGTACAAATCTGGAAGCTAAAACAAGGAAAGGGTTAAGAACATCGGTGATATTTTTCTATCCCCAATTCCCACGGTTAGAAATCCCATTAATATGCCATTATACATCATTTGCAAATAACACCCTCCTCTCAAATTTTGCCCGCATGCAGTTCCTTTTTATATTCCCTATTGTCCGAATGTACTCTGCGTCGGGTTTTCTCATTACGGTATAAGGCTCAAGGGAAAAATCAATGTTTTCCTTTTTCCTTAGGTTGGCCACTTAACAATGTCCTTATCTCCATAAGTTTCCTGATGTTGAGTGGTAAACCTTGAGACATTTCATTAGAGCATCTCTTGACAAAAAGACGGATTCCATTCTCATGTTTAACATTGTAGGTCGCTCATGTCTCGAGCCGTACCTAAAATATCCCTTATATGGATTTCATGTTCGCATTTCCTTTAATCTTTCCAGTGAAATTGTCCTCCGAAGCCACTAACACCTGGAAAATAATTAGCCTCACATTTCTTTTATTACAGCCAATGTTTCACACTCTGTTTGGTATGATTACTTCGGTTCGCTATAATAGCAAAGTGCAAGGCTATAACTACCCGTGGCAGGATAACATTGATGGAAGAATCTCCATTGATGCGCGGGCTCACGCTGTATTATTGATTCCTTTTTCGTGTCTTTGAAATTCATGGCCCAACAACGAAACGATGTCCAGGCTTATAGCTTTCCGTAAATCAAGGGTGGAGGAAGGTTTGGACAGGGGGTGGGGGCGGTGCGCATCTTGGGAAAGTGGCATGGTGGTGCACATCTTGGGAAGGTGGAACTAAGTTGGTATGGTAGTGCACATCCTGGGGAGATGGAATTTAAGTGCCATAGGGAGGTGTACATCTTGGGGAGGTGGAAGTAAAGTGGCATGGTGGTGCACATCTTGGGGAGACCGAACTAAGTTTAGAAACTCAGTTGTTGAAAGCAGAAACAGGGGTGCAAATTTAGCTTGGCTTCCCAGGGGGTGCAACTCTTCTGCCGCGGGGGGAGGGGGGGGGGGTGA
>JZLH01S0067329.1:13227-25787 GCA_001188425.1 Eucidaris tribuloides
TCCAAGATATCTAATTCAGTTCATTGGTGACTCATAGTACATACTTGGTCCTAAGTTATATCAAAACCCGATCAGGGATGTTCTCGGAAGTTATCGCCTGGGTAACTGAGATCCGGCTGGTTAACGGTGACGGCACGGACCCACGGACTGGAACGTACGGACGGACGGCCCTAAGGAACGGCCAACGGCAGGACGGACGCGACGGACCAGACGGTCATCACGCACGGACGGACAACCGAAACATGATGCCTTCCGGCAACTTCGTTGCCGGCAGGGAGCGGCATAAAAAATATGATACTTGAGATAAGTTAAGTAGTAGGATATAAACAGGAACTCCAAATTTCCTCTACTGGCTTGTGCATCCTTTCATTCCTTTGTCTGATCGCCAAAGGCTGGCTCAAGTATCTTCATGTGGCAGAAACATGATGACACAAGTCAAATTATAAACATACCCTAAGCTTACAAATTAAAGGTACTGGCTAACATTTACCACAGTTAAAAAAAAATCTGAGCTACACGATTCCCCATGCTACCATTGTCTTTGATAAAGTCTAAAAATGGTTAAGGTTCAAAATGATTATTTAGTGCTTTAAAAAAGTGAAAATCGTAAGTTGATCGAATTCACCCACCCATTTTCTCCCATAGACTTACTGTGTGTAAACCTACGCTATTTAAACTCACCCCGAGTTTTAATTGTTTATTCATGCATTGGAAGTGTAACTTTCCAAACTTTTTTATTCTAGGGTGTTTATTTGTCCATATGAACAGTACTATGTAGCTCAGATATCAAAGTTTGACCATTTTTTAAATTGAAACTTCACAATGTAAGCCTATCACTTTAAAGGGCAGTGACATGATTGGGAATGGGAGAACTACTGTAAAAAGATACCTCTCAAACCAAACTGGTTAAAAGATATACACCAGCTGGAGTGTATGTCCTGGCCGGAAGGATTTATCTTGAATTTGTTTACTTCAGCCAAATCAAGAATAAACATGCTGTACTAGCATTTTGTTTGTCTCGAGCCACGAAAAAATTAAACGCCACAGAAAACTACACAACAGATTTGTCCGTCACAAGGCATACTGACGGAAGTAACTTTAGAATGAGTCAACTTTGGACTACCAAATTTTCACAATAGAATCCTTGATTCCAGAGAAGTTTCACACCAAGTAACCCCCCATTATGTCATTTACCTCTAAGCTGTTGGAGACTAGAACCAGATACATATCTTCGGCTGGAGTCTATGAAGAATTGAAATGAAATCATCTCCAATGGGTTTATAAACACATCAATCACCTTAAAGGCAGAGTATATTTTTGGTTCACGGTGAAAATACATTTTACTTCCATTTTAGATTCACCTATATTAACTCTTAACGTGCCAGAGGATTTGAACCTCTATGGACTTTATGTGTATTATTTGGTGCAGATATGTGACTTTGGCACGTTAAGTGTTAACCCGCTGAACTAGGAAACCAAGAGTGAGACTATATCTCCGGCTGGGGTCGTCTCCAACAGGTTGCTACCATGAAAATTGCATGTTGTGAATACCTCAATCCCTGATCTGATAAACAACAACAACAAAAAATTGGTGACCCCAAAGACATTTTGGCCATAAATGTACATCTTACTGATCATCTTCAAATCACAATATTTCATTTACCATTTTTGTTAGCTTTGATGATTGTTTTCTGATAATTTCATCATGAGAATGCAATAATTTTTGAATGAGAAAATAAAAATAGATTGACCAATATCATATTTGGGGACAACAGGCTTGTACAGAAGCCTGGTACATATCACACTAAGAAATGATTTTCATCATTTATTCAGGTCAATATGTTTACTTAATGGTACAGAGTTATTTGTAGGCAATACAATCTTAGCTTAGGTGAAAAGGTTATAACATTTTCTGGGGTTCTGTGGCAACAAGTCGTCTCTAAATGTGTCAGGTGCTGGACTTCTGTACAAGCTCATCGTCCCCAAGGGGTTAAAGGCACCGAACACACCCACATAAAAAAATAACAATACATTTTTAGTTTTATGTAGCTTGTGAAGTGATCCACATTGATAAATGGATGAAGAATTCATGTTGTTGTTGTTTGAGCTTTGGGTGTGACAGTTTTGCTCTGTATATGACCTTTGATTTTTGTGTGTGTGCAACAATGAGTATGAACTTTTATGTAGAATCTTACCTGATAATAACTCTGAATGTGCCGAAGTCACAAATATGCACCACACAATACAACAATGTCCATAGAGCTGTAATTTGTCTGGCACGTTAAGAGTTATTAATCATACGTGTAGACTGGATAGTCAGCTTTACATGTTTCAGTAACAATCCATGCAAAATTTCAGCTACGCAAACAAATTTATTGATTGGAGCAACATGATCGGCTAATGAATGAGAGAAAAAGACTCGACATGAACACAATTTCTTCTTTCTTCCAGAATTTCATTGTGTACAGTAAAAATAAATTAATGTAAATAGTAGTAAATACATGTACATGTAGGTAGATAATATATAATAACAATTCATTGAAGCCACAGGCTAACAATGACCACAGTCTATAACCAGAGAAGTTCGACTGCGCGCAGTCGATGGGTATGCCTCCGCCCAGTGCGCCCACTATGTAGCAACAAACAACCTAATTATATCAACAGTTAGCACTCCTACATGTAACTGAAGTCATACTGTAGGTTTGGCACAAAGTTCATTGACCTTTGACCCTTGATCCTGACCTTTGACTCCTGTGACTCTACCAAAATATTTGTCTTTTGGTTTTGAACCTAACCACCAAATTACATCAACAGTGAGCACTCCTAACTGAAGTTATAGGCAGAAAATGACATTTTGGGACAAAGCTCATTGACGTTTGACCCTTGACCTTGACCTTTGACTCCTGTGACTCTACAAAAATATTTGTCTTTTGTTTCTTAACCTAATCACCAAATTACATCAACAGTGAGCACTCGTAACTGGAGTTATAGGTAGAAAATGGCATTTCAGGACAAAGTTCATTGACCTTTGACCTTTGACGGATTTGTCCCAAAATTTAATCAATTCATCCTTGCCTAGTGGTCCATCCTTGGTCCAAGTATCATTAAAATCCCTCCAGCGGTACTTCAGTAATCTTGTTCACAAGAAAGTGTGGACACACGGACGGACAACCCGGAAACATAATGCTTCCGGCTCCCTTAGTACGGGGCGGAGGCATAGAAATGTGAGCTACATAATCCTCCATACTCCAAGTGTCTTTGATAAGGTCTAAAAATGAAGCCCTGAAAAAATTGTATTTCAAACTGATTATTTAGTGCTTTAAAAGGGTGAAAAGCCTAAGTTGACCAGATTCACCTGCCCATTTCCTCCCATAGACTTACTGTGTGTAGATCTACTATTTTGTACTCAGCCTGAGTACTAATTGTTTAACCATTCATATCTTGCCAAATGGCAGTATAAATTTCCACACTTTTGTATTCTAGGGTATGTAGCTCAGATAACAAAGTTCGAAAAAAATTTAATTTGAAACTCCACAATGTTAGCCTGTGTCTTTAAATGTAGAAACATCAATACACAGTATGTAAACATACAAATATTTCTGATATCAGTAGCAATACATGTTCTCATTGTATTTATCAACCTTTGCTCTACAATGTACGTTGTTGGCTCCATTTTCTATTGGTCCCATGAGTGAAAAGAAAAAAAAAAAAAAAAAAAAAAAAAAAAAAAAAAAAAAAAAAAAAAAAATAAATAAAAAAAAAAAAACAAAAAAAAAAAATAAAAAAAAAAAAAAAAAAAAAAAAAAAAAAAATAAAAAAAAATGAGCAAAGTACACAGTACCTCATACTGTTCAATTTTCTTTCTAGTATCTGGGATGGTGTGTCCCTATAAAATGCTTAGTGCCTGACTTCATCAGGATACATTATTCAATGTTCCTATAGATGCATTTTTATCTGTGGGATTTAACTAGTTTGTGAAGTGGGTGGGGGGGGGTAGGGGGGCACTGTCATTACAAGGTGTACACCATGTGCGTGTGAAAAAAATTCAAAAAAGGGGTCATTTTTCTCCGACTTGTGAAGTACACGCACACAGTGAAAAGGGTATCAAAATCGCCAAAATCAGGAAAAAAGGGTATATTTTTAACAAATTTACTTATTCTGAGATTGACAGATAATTACTTGTTTAGGGTCCATGGGCATGGTGTATACCTTGTAATGGCAGTGCCCCCCCCCCCCCTCCCCGGTTTCTTAAATAGTGGTAAATAACCACTAAATAGCAATAATAATAATAATAATTATAATAATAATACAAAATAATGATGATGATGATGATGATGACGATGATGATGATGATGATGTTGTTGCAGACCGGAGGTAATGCAGGCTGAACAAAGTACTGAGAATAAGTTTGTCAGCTTTTACAGATCCCACACAAGGCTGTATATGGATGATCAGGAAGTACAAAGTCCACTGACATTTGACAGTACTGCTTCAAGTACAGGAAATGATGGAAATAATGGGAGGACTCAAAATGGTACATTCATGAAGGAAAAAAGGATCAGAGTGGGATCTCGAGCTCAAAGAAGGGTGGGGTATAGAAGTTGGGACTGTGGGAACCAGACTCGACTGCAATTTCTATTGTTTTCGGAATAGTTGGTGTGGACTGTGGGTAAACAAGGTGGCTTGCACGTAAAAACTTGAATGCACATACATGATGTAGGCAAGATATCACAGGCTGGCTCAGATCTAGACCATGGACTCGAGCATGCATTTTACACCAAAATGGAATCCCCTGCACTTGTAAGTTGTAATAACCAAGGAGTGTATCCAAACAGGGTTCTCACCAGTAGAACACTTGCTGGAAACAACAAGGGCCATTTAGACAAAGCAAAGTATCAGCAAGTACAAAGTTTTGCCACCTAGATCTACTTGTACTCCCTGAGGCAAATTCAAAATCTTAGACTTGTTATAGTTTAGAAGGGTGGGGAGTCAAGTACCTGTATCTGGACATTTAATTTTCTAGCTCTTCAGGATATGTTGCCCCAAAACTTAATTTTCAAACAATCATTGGAATTTCCATGTAACATCAAGATTAATGGGAGGAAAAAAAGCTGTGTCCCAACTCCCGGGTGTCTGTTTGCAATTTTTGAGCGATGGTTCTTGGTGCGTATAAGGTCGCATATCATAAGGTCATCCAATTTCAAGAACATGGTCAAAATGGACCAAAAAATTATTTTTTGATATGTTGTTTATATTGTTATTCTCTAATAATTAACACCATTTGCAACCTTGAAACATGTTTAATTTTGATATTATGCTTAATTATCATTAATTAATTATACAGTCGTCAATGGGAATCTCAATTTCAATCACGTTTTTCTCAAAACGGACCAAAATTCTACAAAATGTTGTAAAATTTCATTTTACAAAGGATTTTTCTAAAATTTGGAGGATATGCTCTCAACATGACAAGGTTTCAAATATGTAATTTAGAAAAATGTACCTGCATAAAAACATATGCTAATTACATCATGAAATTCAACATTTGTGCATAAATTATCATCAATTCTTTCGTTGTCAAGATTATCACATTGATTCATTAGTCTGGGGGTCTGGGGGAGATATCAAAAGAGCATGCTCAGACATTGTAAACTGAAGGACAGAATCACTGAAACTGAGTTCCTTCAAATATTGCAAGTAACTCATTTACATTGTAGTAGCATTAATTAAGTGATTATCCCAAGACCACAACAACGCAAATTAAAATATTGAGTTGAATACCGTACAGTAAGAAAATAAGCATGAAGTGGTTTACTGTAAAGCAATTTTAGTTGTAGATATACAATCTGGCTTCACAACTATCTCATTAATTACCTAATTCAGTACACCTCAGTGAGTTTATAGTCTTTTTAGTTCATAATGAAGTACATGTTAATCAAAACACAGTTTGTAGAATTTCTGAATGGTCTATCTGGTTCAAACACCAAGTCCCATTTTGAAGTTCCTCTTATTCTATTCCAACACAGAGAACAGTATCTTTGTGTACAAAAGACTGCTTCTTGGAGAGTTTGTAGAAGCTTCCTTTCTTGATTCCTTAACCATTTCATAGAAAAAAACCATCCAACACCTCTGAACCAGCTGCAGAAGTTAGACCGTTTCCATCCACCCTGTCAGAACTTAGCTTTTGTATCCTGCTGGATTCAACTTTGAAGAGGAATTTTCAATTTTCATACACAGATTTGACTCATGCACTGCTACTATATGAATCCCTTTGCAGCTAAAGATGCCATTGATATAGTTTCACTAGGTGTATGTATGTCACTTCCATCATCCTCATATTGAGTTGCAAATGTTGAGCTTGATCGCACATCAGGGAAAAATGCTCTCTAATTTTGGCAAATCAACATAGACAGAGTAAGCCTAAATTTGCATTTTATATGTCACTCACATCATGCCACTGGTCAGCATAGTAAGCTTCATCAATATAGACCTACTAATTTAAGTTAAATAAATAATTTTTAATTTGCAACGTGGATATCCGTAAAACATAATGTGTAGATCGAGGTGTAACTAATTATGAATTGACTGCAAAGTCAAAGACTAGTACATAAATTGTAATTATGCCACAAAATAAAGAATGAAGTATGTATTCAACATTGATTATGATTAGAAATGTACTGTGCAACACAAAATTTAGTCAATTTCAGTAACGTTAAACACATCATTGCAAAACTTGGAATATGCTGTAGTCTACTGTAGCAAGGCCTACACGCAGTGCCTCCTCATCCACCTGCTCCTCCACCCCTACAATTTCAAAATGAAACTTCTGCAATCCTGGCATGAAGTTATTTTTCAATAATATTTTTCACATTTATAGCCTTATTCTTTAGCTTCAAAATGAGACTGGGGGGAGTGTTATTACAAGGTGTAGTGTACACCATGTGCGTGTATGGACTTTTTTATGTCGATCAGGCTAAACAAGTCTACAACTGTACAAGTATGAAAAGATACCTTTTTAAAGTAACATTCTGTTAAAAGTATACCGATTTCCCCGATTTTGATACCCTTTTCAAATCAATGAACGCACGTACATCACTCTACCCTGAAAAACAACCCTTTACGCGTTTTTTCACACGCGCATGGTGTAACATTAAGGCCACCGCACACTACACAATTTTCTGTCGCACGACTGACCAACTTGAATTTGAAATAAAAAAAAGCTTATATTTCGTACGCGCTGATTTATTTCAGATCCAAATCGGTTAGTCATGCGACGGAAAATCGTGTAACGTTAGATCTAGTGTGCGGTCGCCTTTAGTCGTTAGACTAGTCTACACCTTGTTGACGTTGGCCCCCGCCCGGTCATCCACTTCAGTTAATGGATTTCTATTCACCTGTTCACACACCAAAAATATGAAATTCAACTCACATCCCGGCAAACATAAAATAAATTAACAGCTCAATGAACCACTGTCAACAGAACATAAATTTCACGCTAGACTGCTAGAACTGATCCAAGTACGATATTGACTGCAGTACCGCCTGACCTGTTGACGAATTCATCTGACATTAGTAACATGTCTAACTATAAATGATTGAGGGTAACAACTGCAACATTCAATTTCAACAATCCCGCATTAACTATCGGACGTCGGACAATCAAGACAATCTACATCGTTTTCAAGTAACGTTTTAGATACAATGCAAATCCAATTCTCCACGACGTCATACCTTGAAATATATTTAAACATATTATTAATAAGAGTTGAGATCCTCCCAGATGTTGCATTTAGTATCCCGACTCCTCCGACGTACAGATTTCGTCAGAAACCCTAAATTTCGCAATCCAGAAATGATTCGTTTCTTCTGCAGAAAATGTTGCAATCTCTGAAGTTGACGGGCACGAACGCACTGACGACTACAGTAGCAGCGCTGCACGAAAAAGGTCTATTGACAAACAGCGCAACATGCAGAAAATTAAACTGCAGTTAAACCATAGAGATGGATTACTTATAATGAGTTAAACCGAGGTGCGCATGCGATGTATGTGGCGGGGAAAACCACCGGATACTGTCTGAAATCGTAAATCATCATTTAGGGAACTTAAAATAAAGCGAAATTATTTATTTTTCAACTTATTTCTAAATTGAAAATATTTATCACATATGGTTTATATAAATTGATGAAAAATGAGAGTTACGGTTCAATTAATGCAATTAATATTACATTTATGTGAGATCACAAATTGGCCATGCCATCAGACATGGGGAATCCCCGCACGACTACCCAGTGTTATTGTTGGCGACGCGTCGAAATGATGGACGGTGACCTTTGATTTTGAAAGCGGTTAAAACACTGATATCTATATATTAATGATGTTTTCTTTAAATTGTACTTAAATGATGACAACGTCTACTTAAATGATGACAACGTCAACTCACTTCCCTCTCCATGAATTGTTAAAGTCTTTATGAATCGGTAGTTGGTACTAAATCCCAGGCCAGGCGACCGAGTATCCTGACTGTTTTCCTCCGCCTCCTCTTCTTCTTTCCGTGAAAAGCGCGAGATGAACAACCCAGGGGCGATTGGGGGGGGGGGGCGATACCAGGGTAATAATCATAGGGAGGTCGAAAACGATCGAAAGGGGGGAGGGGGGAAAATGTCAAACCTCCCTAAAATTCACGAATTACATTTCGAAACCCACATATTTGTCAACACCCCCCCTAAATTTCATGAATTAGGCCTACGCCAATTACGAAAACTAGATCATTTTCTGTACTTTTGAAAATTTCTGGGGGGGGGGGGAAGGGGGCACCGCCATGCGTGGCCCCTGATGTAGACCCCAGTGTTATTTACGCATTTGATAAACATTCCAGGATTACTGATAATAGGGCCTACACATGGTTCACATTTGTTCTTCCTGTTCACATTTTGTTCTTCCTAAAAGGTATACGTTTCTCAAAACATATTAAGTAAAACATAAACAGAACAAAACCACCCTATACACAGACCCACAGCACATACGCACACACACAGACACAGACAGACACAGACACACACAAGTACACACGGACATACGGACACACACATCTACACACACAAACAGAAATATACACACAAACAGACAGATAGACATACAAACACAGTCACAAGCACACACACACACACACACATATATTCTCACGGCACTAAACACCACACCACCACCACCCACTTATATGGTGAAGTGTACAGAGTATACTGACGTCAGCAGTGCGTGGCCTTGAATGCCCTTCGTTGATCTCGTACAGGCATTATAATACACAGTTTTATTTTTAATTCTCGGTATTTTCTCGTTTGGTTTTCCCCAGCATGGAAACAGCAACTGTACTCCAATGACAGTAAACTGTGCAATGTACATTATCAGGTGAACTTCGCACCCGTTGTGATACAATCTTTTAACGTACTCATTCAGTTAGCGGCTTACTCCAGGGGCTTACCTCATAATACTAGCATAGCCCAATCCCACTTTTAATACGTATCTTTAAATCAAAATGAATTAGGACAATATTATCATTTCTAAGTCTATAATGGTGTAGCATTATATTATTACTGTTATAATATTAAAAAAAACATGTACATGTTTTGCCGTGGCATTTCTTTTCTTTAAACATGCACTTGATGGAAAACCATGACATCCAACTTTTTTAAAGAGAGGGAACAGCGGTATAAGGTAAGGTAAACATAACATAACCTTGTTAAATAGTAATCTTCTTCTTTGTCATCATAATCCACGACCAGGACGTGTTGGTGGTGGTGTTGGCGTCTGTATCAACAAACATTTTCAAGTCCAAAAATGTGCAGCAGCAGCAAAAGTTTGTTCATTTGAACATATTGAATTGCTTCTAAAATCTCATCAACAAGCTCCAGTTCGTCTGGTTGTCGTCTACAGGCCCCAACGGACACCTACAGGAGAACCATCCGATCAGCTATTCTTCCAAGAATTTGCAGTTTACTTGGAAGAACTAATGTTGACTTCACACCATGTAGTAATCGTCGGAGATTTTAATTTCCACGTTAACTCCCAAACAGATCAGAATGCAATCCATTTCATGGATTTGATTACAGCACTAGATCTTCAACAACATGTGAATTTTCCTACTCATCGAGCTGGCCACACCCTAGATCTCATTCTTTCCCGTTCAAGTGAGAGCTTCATCAGCGACATAACCTCAACGAGCTACCTCCCTTCCGATCATGTAGCTGTCAAATGCACACTGGATATTAATAAGCCAAAGCCACAGAAATTTGAAATTAAGAAACGAAAATTACATGAAATTAATTATGAGTCTCTACGCGAAGATATACTTCAATCTGAGCTTATTACATCTCCATCTCATGACATGAATGTCCTTATTGACCAGTATGAATGTGTTCTTTCTTCACTTCTGGACAAGCACGCTCCCATGATCACACGCAAAGTAAAATGTCGTCCCAACTCTCCATGGTTTAACGATGAACTTCGCAAAACCAAACAAGAACTGCGAGCTCTTGAACGCAAAGCCTTTTCACCGGAAGGGCTTGAAATTGACCGTCAAATCTTCAGAACTGCTTGTCATCGATACAACAATCAACTTACTTCAGCAAAAAAGAAATATCACAGAGATCAACTGAAAGACTGTAGCTCCCGTGACTTATTCAGGAAAGTTGATCAGCTGACACGACCGTGTTCATCTAACAGTCTTCCAAGTGACAATTACTGTAATGAACCTCTCCCTGAACGTTTTCTGAATTATTTCACAGAAAAAGTTGATGGAATTGCACTTGAATTGCAATCATCTATTCATGTCTGTTTTCCAGATGACGAACAAGTAGCCTTTAAATTTGAAAGTTTTAAATCTGTGTCTGAAAGTGAGGTTCTGAGGGTCATCAGTGAATCCTCGTCTGCAACTTGTAACTTAGACCCCATTCCTACCAAGTTTGTAAAGTCGTTTCGTATGGAATTAGTTCCTGTAATGTCATTTGTCATAAATGAGTCTTTTAAGATGGGGTGTTTTCCATATCAGTTTAAATGTGCTAACATCTCACCGAAACTCAAAGGTACAAAGTGTGATCCTGAAGAGGTAAAGAATTATCGTCCCATTGCTAACCTCAAATTTTTTGGTAAGACTTTAGAAAAGATGGCAGCATTGCAATTACAAGAGTATTTAAGCAGTTGTAATCTTCATGCTAGGTCTCAGTCAGGGTATCGGGCATTTCATAGTGTAGAAACTGCTCTATTACGAGTAACAAAATTTTACAGTAAAATGATATTTTAATCTCTAGACAGTGGAAAGAAGAGGTTGCTTCTTATCCTCTTAGATTTTTCATCGGCATTCGACACCATTAAACATGATATCATGCTCAAACGAATTCATGTAGATTTGGTATATGTGGTACAGCACTTGAGTGGATTAGGTCCTACTTGACAGGACGAACTCATGCTGTGGTTATAGGTGAAGATCAGTCTTCATCCATGTGTATCCCAAGGAGTCCCGCAAGGGTCAGTATTAGGACCTTGTTGTTCACTATTGTATACTTCCCCTTTACGAATCTTTGATTGATCACCATAATGTACACAAGATGTTTTATGCAGATGACACTCAACTGTACATTGCATTTAAACGATCAGAAGTAAAGGATATATGTTACAAATTCAAATTGCATGAAAACAGTCAAAGAATGGTCAAGAGTAAATGGTCTAAAATTGAATAGCACAAGACAGATATTTTACATATTTCTTCTGCGTTATAGGTCTGCAGTCCCTATACCATCAATCAACTTAGATGGTACAATAGTTCAATCAACAATGCATGTAGAAATCTGGTGTAATGTTTGATGATAAGCTTACTCTTCGAAAAATTTGTCACTCAAAAATGTCGTTCTGCTCTTTGCACTCCATAAATAGGGAAGATCCGTTCATTCATTGAATCCGCACAACGGAACATTTAGTCCATGCTTTTGTGATGTGCCATATAGATTTTCTGCAATAGTCTTCTTATTGGGTTACCAGCTCGTCATTTTCAAAGATTGCAAGTTATTCAGAACTCAGCAGCTCGACTGGTGTCTCGCACTAAAAAACATGAATCATTCACCTATTTTGCAAAACTTGCACTGGTTACCTGTCCGCTCCGATTATGTTTAGAAATATTGTTATTAGCTTATGAATGCTTTCACAACCTGCGTCCATCATATCTAAGTGAACTTCTCACTGTGTACAAACCAGAAAGAAATCTCCGATCTAGCAAGAAAAATTTATTCATTATTCGACAGTTCTAACCAAAACATATGGTGAACGTAGCTTTGCTCATGCTGCTCCAATTCTATGGAACAACCCCCAGATTCTCTTAGGGGTATTGATACAATAAATCATTTTAAGACTGCTTTGAAAACATACCTGTTTAAAATCGCCTGATATATCGTGAACCATATATCAGTACCTCTCTCTCTCATCCCTTTTTTCTATTTTCGTATAGCGCGATAGAGACATGCCCAGCAATGTGTTATGCGCTTATAAGCATGGTTTATTATTATTTGAAGTG
>JZLH01S0067329.1:25812-37894 GCA_001188425.1 Eucidaris tribuloides
CTAACAAATGATATTCTTATATCTCTAGACAGTGGAGAAGAAGGTTGTTCTTATCCTCTTAGATTTTTCATCGGCATTCGACACCATTAAACATGATATCATGCTCAAACGAATGTCATGTAGATTTGGTATATGTGGTACAGCACTTGAGTGGATTAGGTCCTACTTGACAGGACGAACTCATGCTGGGTTATAGGTGAAGATCCGTCTTCATCCATGTGTTATCCCAAGGAGTCCCGCAAGGGTCAGTATTAGGACCCTTGTTGTTCACTATGTATACTTCCCCTTTAGAATCTTTGATTGATCACCATAATGTACACAAGATGTTTTATGCAGATGACACTCAACTGTACATTGCATTTAAACGATCAGAAGTAAAGGAATATATGTTCACAAATTTCAAATATTGCATGAAAACAGTCAAAGAATGGTCAAGGTAAATGGTCTAAAATTGAATGCAACAAGACAGAATTTTTACATATTTCTTCTCGTTATAGGTCTGCAGTCCCTATACCATCAATCAACTTAGATGGTACAAGTAGTTCAATCAACAAATGCATGTAGAAATCTTGGTGTAATGTTTGATGATAAGCTTACTCTTGAAAAATTTGTCACTCAAAAATGTCGTTCTGCATCTTTTGCACTCCATAAAAGGGAAGATCCGTTCATTCATTGACATCCGCACAACGGAACATTTAGTCCATGCTTTTGTGATGTGCCATATAGATTTTCTCCAATAGTCTTCTTATTGGGTTACCAGCTCGTCATTCAAAGATTGCAAGTTATTCAGAACTCAGCAGCTCGACTGGTGTCTCGCACTAAAAAAACATGAATCCATATCACCTATTTTGCAAAACTTGCACTGGTTACCTTGTCGCTCCGAATATGTTTAAAATATTGTATTAGCTTATGAATGCTTTCACAACCTGGCTCCATCATATCTAAGTGAACTTCTCATGTGTACAAACCAGAAAGAAATCTCCGATCTAGCAAGAAAAATTTATTCATTATTCCGACAGTTCTAACCAAAACATATGGTGAACGTAGCTTTGCTCATGCTGCTCCAATTCTATGGAACAACCTCCAGATTCTCTTAGGGGTATTGATACAATAAATCATTTTAAGACTGCTTTGAAAACATACCGTTTAAAATCGCCTGATATATCGTGAACCATATACAGTACTCTCTTCTCATCCCTTTTTTCTATTTTCGTATAGCGCATAGAGACAGTCCAGCAATGTGTTATGCGCTTTATAAGCATGGTTTATATTTATTATTATATTATTTATATGTTTTAGAAAATAGTCAATATTGACATTTATGAATCTGTTATATATCAGAATTACATATTATTTTTTCATTTGTTGTATAAAGTTCAACGAAATGCTTATTTTATATTCCTTGCGCCCATTGATATAGATAGATAGATAGATTAAGATAGATAGATAGATAGATAGATTAGATAGATAGATAGATAGATAGCATGCGAATAAGATAGGATAGATAGATAGATAGATAAGAAGATATAGATAGATAGATAGGATGATTAGAAAGGCCAAGATATGATTGCATTAAATCTGGCATATTATAACGATAGATGGGGTGAGGCCATGCTGGCATAATTATTGAGCCATCACCCCATAAATTTATGCAAGGTATAGTTAATGGAAGGCCAAAAGGGAAATAACAATAAAAATAAAATAAAATAAAAATTAAAGGCAGGAGTTTAGTCAAACAGGTTTAGTATGATTTACAACCTTCATCATATCTATGGTGTCATGGTTCGAACACTTAGGACCCGTATTGAAAATGTCTTGGCCCACACCATTGACAACATGTAACAATGTTACAACAGGGGTGTAAATGTAAGGTCCATATTGCCGCGAGAACCATGAAATGAAGTATTTTTCAACTCTCTTTACGTAATTGTTTGGTGTTAAAAACAAACAAAGAAACAAAACAAGCAGACATTAGAAAATTACACGAACATTAGGCCTCAATAGCAACCTTGAATTTTTCAGCTTAACAACGTTAATTTTACTATAACACAACTTAATGAGAATAAAAATCATTATAAAAGGGGTGGAAGCTATATCATAATTACCTTTTTTGTTGCTATGCTTCGTACAGAATGAACCGGAAATATCTCACAAGGACCCGTCTCTTATTTTTAGTTTCCTAATTGCTTTCATTTTAATCAGGTCGATAATCTATCCAAATCTGTTTGACGTCACGGAGATAAGGTATTGTTGTCGCACCACTGAAAATCCTTATTGTTTATACTAACATATATTCAATTCGCATTTGTCAATTCCGTTCTGATTACGAGGGGAGGAGGAGGGGGGCGTGGGCGGGGGGCAACTGTCATTACAAGTGTATATTTGCGTCGCTGAAAAAATTGCATTAAAAAAACTTGTTTTCACGGCCAGGCCGATGTAATACAACGCGGTACAGCTGATCAAAATCGCCAAAATTAGGCGGGAAAAATTACACTTACAACAGCTTGTTAGCGTGTAAAAGGTATGTAGCCGAGAACAACGAACGTATCTCACATTCAGGGCTCCTATAATAGGAATTTGGTGGAGAATGCATATTAGAAATAGTCCTTCAAGAAACGCTTTTCGGAGAAAACTTAAAACTAAATTTTCTTGAAGATTATAAATGTCCATGCATTAATTCTAATTCAGTTATTAAATGTATATAGTGGTAAATATTATGTTCATTCTTAAATAATTATGTTTTAATTAGCGGACTGACCTCGATTAAACATTATCATGCCTATTAGTTTACGCTCATAGTATCAAACAGTTCCAAACTGTGGTTTTTATATGTATATTTTTGTACATGACTTTCTTATTTTTCTTGAAATTATTATGTTGTAGTCTGTGATGTATACACACTAAGAAATTAGGAGTTAATTTGGGGTGTAGAAATTGATACAATAGCAACAACCTAGAAATTCTACACCTTATAGGGCGTGTAGAATTACAATTATGCATCATCCAGAAGGTGTAAAATTACACCCGTACTAGGGGTGTAAAATGTAAAGTTACACCCGTATAGGGTGAAAATTACTTTTAGGGTTTAAACTTACACCTTATAGGCAGGCCGCGCCGGAACACTTTTAGTTGGAGGGGCAAAATCTCGATGGGGGACATTTATGTGACAGTATATGAGTTCCTCGGCGAGGGAGCGAAATTAGCGACGAGGCGGGGCAGGTTTTTATTTCAGTTATTTTTCAGTTAACGAGCGTGGGGATCAGTGAGGGGGGCACATTGTATTTTCAGTATGAAGATTGACGCCTTCAGCCACTCTACTGAGCGGATTTGGCGCAATACAAATCATATGTATGTATGTATTATGTTATGTATGTAGATGCAGAAAGTTAGGGCGGTTCTACTAGCGAGCTTGACGGAAACATACGAGTGCAGCGTACGTGCCGCCGCGAAGAGGGAGGGTGTGGGAGGGGATACCCCCTCCCACCGTAGGAAACTTTTATGAAAAATACCGCATATAAAAGACGCGATTTCTAGGCAGTACAATACATATTTTAACGGTCATACCGTCTGAAAATTTATTAGGATATCATTATCAAGAAGATGCTAGAGGAAGGATATGCTGAAAAACTGTTATTGGGTAGTCATCACTTCCGGGGAAACAAGCGACCTGGGGCCAATGTTCGTGAAGCGGCGAAATCCCTTCCCACGATTGGAACTTTGAAAATTACGCATAGAAAAGATTGTGACTCTATGATAGCCATTGTAACATACATTATTTTAAAGGTATATTTTATAAAGATAAATTGGGGATTGCTGTAGCTCAGGTTTTCAAAAGACGTAACAGGAATGTGACAAACTGCTAATTAGTATTCATATTATGATGCTGAGGTGTATCGATCCAAAGCCGAACTTTTTGAAAACTACGCATAGCAAAGACAAGGTTATTCTACGGCATGGTATAATACATATTTCAGGAAGATATGCGTTGACATTCGAGCGGAGAGACGACATTCAACGAGCGGGGAGGTAGTGCCGGCCAGCTGGCGATAACCCCTCCCACGGCCCCCACAGCGCAGGAAATTTTTGAAAATATTACAATTAAAAAGACGTGATTCTAGGGCGGCATCGGTAAACAAATATTTCTAAATGTTATATTTTATAAATAGCGGACTTTTCGTATAGAGTGTAGCTATAGCGTTATAGAGTATTTTAAAAACAAATTTCTAGGGAATAAACATATAACTTATGAAAACTATCATTTTACAAAAGTACTGTACGAGCAAAGCGATTGCGCGGAGCGATTTACATGTATACAGACAATACAATTAAACGCAACAATAAAACATAAAAAAAAACGCATTATATAATTTTTATGATTTATCTCCTCTTATGACATGAATCAACCCTTCTTTCTCGTAATCGACACAGATGCATTTTTTTTAAATCACTTTTATTTTTTTTTATTTCGGCTTTCCACTTCCGAATACTTTCGTCCTTCTTCTAATCATCTAATCTATACATTGAAAAAATTCCTTTCAGAAACATATGAAAAATAAAATTGAAAATATTTTCTTAACATGTAATTGGCCAGAAAACTAGAAGAAAGGGAAAATGAAAAAGGTTTACTAAACAGTATGCTTTCATGGCGGGCCACACTCGTGAAGAACGAGAGGCTTACCCCTATATACACTAAATTTACTTCAGAAGGGTAAGTGCCCCGTCAGGTGCGAACATTTATGCCATTTTTCAATTATTTTTCAGTTATGAAATGACAATTTTTATACAAGTGAGAAATGCCTTTATTGCCTCATTTTGGACTTTAATACTGTAATTGATTAATTATTTTTTACCTTTCAGGGGTTGCATATAGGGGCTGGGGGGGGGTGGGGGCGGCAAGTGCCCCTCTGCAACGCCCCCCCCCCCGCTCCGGCACCCTTGATATACACTGAAATTTGCTTTAGAAGTGTAAGTGCCACCGCGAGCGGCGAAATTTTGCATTTTTCTAGTTATTGAAATTGACAATTTTTATACAAGAAAATTGCCTTTAATTGCCTCATTTGGTCTTTTAATACTGTCATTAATTAATTATTTTTACCTTTTTCAGGGGCACATATAATCTGGGGGGCGGGGGGCAAAAACTCGTTTTTGCCCCCCCAAAATTTTATTGGCGGGGGGGGGCAAGTGCCCCTCTGACCCCCGCTTCCCGTGCCGCCTTGCTTATAGGAAGTTAATTTACACCCTATAGGGTCTGTTGCTATTGTATCAAGTTTTACAATATATGTTTCATTGCAATTTGATAAATAAATGCATTCAATTCATATTTTCTAATCATACTTGTTTTAACGGAGGGAAAACATGTCAGTACTATGCTTTAGGATATTCTGAGCTTCGACGCGACAATCTTGTCGCCCTGTCCGACAGTAGCAGTCCTATGCATTATTGTTTCCTGGCAGAAATGGGCCTTAACAGAACATTTACTCTAATTTGAGAAATATTGCACTATATTTATCATTTTGCACTTAACAGGTTGACAAGAAGCGATCTTATAATAATCACATTCACTTTGATTTCATCTCTGAAAAGGCAAAGGTTTTCAACCGTTAGAGACAATTTCGTGTTATAGGCCCTTTCTGCCTGTTAACTAATTATGCTACGACGCCCTTCTGCCAACGTAAAGAAATTGTTAAAGGAAAGGTTCACGCCCTGACATCAAAGTTGATTTTAATCGAAGCCAAGAACAATGAGAGCAAATATATTTCATTCAAAAGTTGGCGAAATCCACCAAAAGAATAACGCAGAGTTATGAGATTTCGAAGCTTAAATTTGTGACGTCACGTAGCATGCGAGCAGCTCCCCATTATGTTTCATGTGATATAAATTCCATAAATTGCAATTTTTCAATTGCGTTCATGATAAATTGATTGTGGTTGTTCAACAGAAGTATGTCATGAAATTGACTCATTTCTGATAATATGTTGAATGCCACAGGCAAAATCCTTCTTCAATTTTCTGAGAAAACGGCCACTTTATATGTAATTTATATCACATGACAGTATGGGAGCTGCTCGCATGTGACGTCACAAATAAAACATTTAGGAATATATCTCTCTCTGTATGTGCATTGTGCAAGGAAGTCCCAATAAATAAAAGTACACAGCATTACCAATTAAAGGGTGATTTTGACTAAACTACAGTTACAAGACTAATCAATTTAGAGGTAATCTGTTTATCTAAGCCAAAATACAAGCCAGCCCGAAGTTACCCAATTTTGTGAAGCTCTCATTAGCTCTACCTTTTTGTCATCTACAATATTACATGTACTTTGACGAAAATACATACACAAGTACCATAGGCCAGCCACCTAAATACAACCTACAACCACCCCCACCCTCAACCCCCCCCCTCCCCCCGAAAAAAAAGGATGCATTTTAATAAGAGTAATATCTAAAATATTCAGACGAATGCCTTCCCTGTCATGCCATTTCTATATTATGAGAAATAAACCTTCTTTGTTAGATATTTGCATACTCCTATTTTTTTTGGGGGGGGGAGGGAGAGGGGATAATAAGTTACATATTTCCTTAAATTTACTTGATTTTGTTAATGCATATCTTTTAGCATGTACTTTTAAAGGTGACGATAAGTTCAAGTTATGAATCTATTAATTAGTAAAGAATACTGTAAAAACCATCATAATGTCACACATTAAAAATATGCTTACAAAATATAAAAGAAGTAAAAGTTAATGTCTGCATGTATTTTTGTACGTATACTGAAACAAAATTATAATTTTTAAAGGGATACGATATTCACTCTATAAATCTCGCACGATTACTGCTACAGATTCCTTTAAGCTGTGACTCACCTGAGATGTCTAGATAATCCAGATTGGCACACCTGGAGACGATTTGGAAGATGGCCGCATTGCTTATCTGATGGCATCCACTCAACTCCACATGGAGAAGTTCAGGGCATCTATGTGCCATCATTACGAGTCCTTTATCAGTTAATCTTTGACAACCTTGTAAGAGGAGTTTCTCCACCGACAGACACACGTAAGGCGTCTCTCGACATAACCGCTTGACCAGCACCTTTAACGCGAAATCTACATCCAGCCTCTTGCCCGAGAGGCGGATGGTAGTCCATAGTGATGGTTGCCATGCCAACCGATGCCACCGCCGACAAACGCTGGAGCAGCGGCATAACTGTCTGGTGGACAGATATGAAAATATACTAGTGATGACATTGTCTGTGATTCTGTCAAAGGGTGAGGGTCCATCTACCACTGTCCTTTTGTGTCGTTCTCGTTTTAGAAGTGCTACCTCCTCATTATTATTGTGATTGACGTTTGTATCCGAGTGTGACTGGGTTGAAGAACTGGCTTTGGACAGGTCCGCACTCGACGTCGGGCTCTTGGACCGATTCGATGCGATGCTACTCTTGGTTGTGGACTCCGGCGTTGGAATGTCGCTGGTCGGCGTGGTGGGCTTGGCAGTTTTTCTGGCACTGGTTCCATTTGGAATGTTTTCAAGTTTTAAAGAATCTGTTTAGAAAACAAGCACAAGAAATGAAAGCAAAGTTAATGAGCAAATTGTTCCAATCTTTTTTATGCAGAGATGAATAAATGGACTCCATCAAACATAACTGGTATTTTGGTTATGAATTAATGACATAGCAATAACTAAAGTGAGGTTTTAAGAAGATAGTATTCATTTAATACTCTCTGAAATGTATAAAACATATGGTACACTGTCCAATAATAATGGGATGTTATCAACATTAAGCACATGGATGCACAATGGATTGTCTCTCTGTCATAGCCTTGGGTATCCTTATTACAATCAGCTTCAACTCAAGCCTGTAATGTGAAGTTAATGACAAGTAATAGACCAGTAATGTACCAGTAATGAACACATATTCCTTCAATGTCAAAGTTAGGATTACACTAGTAGAAAAATCACAGTGAGATTTTAAACACTAAACCAATAAACATTATTCAGTTTCGCTGATTTCTTGCATGACGTCCTTGACTTTCCCCTTATGATAGTGCACATTATTTTTCTGATTCCTTTTACATAGGCCTATAATATTTACTCAGCAAACTCATAAAAAATAGCCGTATTTTAGAAGTCACAGTATTGGCCAAAGAAATCAAACCAACCGTACAAACATTATTGAAGTTTGGTGTAGTGAAAATATGCAATTTATATCATATTCAGTAGAGTGAATCATATATCTGTTCAGTTCAAAAGATATGTGTAAATAGCTTTGTACACCTCTAGGAAATAGAAAGAAATGAATACTCCACAGGACGGACAATAAACCTCCTTCTCTCACTGTGAAATGCGCAGTATAATCAGCATATCCATTACATATAGTAATTTACCTGGGGTGACAGGTCTTTTCTAATGTCTGGGGGATAAAACTTTTATCTGTCAATGCAATGAGCCATGGGTGATTTCATTTCAAGAGTCTTCCTGGATTAGAATTTAAGATTGTATTTGAACAAAATGGTCTGGAGTATCGCATTTCTGAGTCCGTACAGTTAGACGGCACATGGCACAAAGCAATATGAAGTAGTGAATATTACGTTCAGGAAAGCATTTTAATGGAATGGTACAAAACTGTGGCAGCGTTTTTACAGGCTTACACAGCTTCGGTGTAATGAACCGATTGCATTTGCGTGCTATCCGTTCTGACAAGAAACAAAGAGATTCTCATAGGAGTTGGCCACTAAGAAGAAACATGCATGGTGTGCCTCAAAATAGCTTCAACAATTTATCATCCTCCCCCCCCCCACCATCTTTGAACCTTTTTGTGTGATAAGCACTTTATTTCATGCCAATATAGAGCTCTTCATTTATTTTTATTTTTTTGTCTTGTGTGCCACGTCAGACAAGTAAAATATAGGGTTGGTTACCCTCTACCTAAAAACTATTGGCCGGATCTACGATACAGTACAATTTACAATTGAATGAACGGCAATTATGTCTGTAGTGCGTTTGAGATGCAAGTACACTTCTGAACCTGGCACGTACTTTACAAGCATGTGTAAGTGCATAAATCTAGGATTGAGTGGTAGTAATATTAAATGCAGTGGATGGCAACCTATGCATACTGATTGACATAGATTTACAATCGAAAAGCGATATATTCATTAAGCCTTATTTTTGTTTTATTTTTATTTCCTATTTCTAATTTCAGTCTGCTGCAGAATTCTCAGCTAAAATTTCTTCATTTGGATTTATATTCATTTTTTGCATTTGCATTATCTTATCTTTCATTTGTTTTAAGTTATTAATTTATTCATTTGTTTTTTTTTATTTATCTAATTTTATTTATTTTCAACTTATGTATTTATATGTTTTATATTTTTAGGCCTGTATTTCATTATTATTATTTTTTGGCAAAAACAACACTTGCTCTCATTGGTAAGTCAAATTAATATTTGCTAGCCCACCTGAGATTTTTGCTTGCCTTGGACATGCTGGAAAACAAGATTCAAAATAGATCCCTGGTCAATAAAAAGTTCAATATGCTTTATACTTTAGTGCGTGCGTTTCATGAGCAGCAAACTGGAATAATGCTAATCAATGCAAGTTATTCTTACACAAGTAAATCTCACCCTAATCGCTCAATTCTGTCAATCGATAGCGACAGGTTTGTCAAAATCTACGTCTCTATTATTTCAAGTATGGTTGTTGTTTTTCAGTCTCCATGTACTATATATTGCCTCTCTGATATAGTTTAACTCTTATCGTACCACCACAACATATCTCCATTGACTTTATATAGGAAACTCTTGAGGGTTATACAGAGTAGATTAATCAATGTCTGAACTGCACTGGGTTCGACAAGTATGTTGCCCCTCAGGGTTGATCACTTCAAGAAATGTCGAGGACAATGAAAATGTGATCAATATCTGCATACTTCCACGGCCCAGAACTTTGCTAAATACTTGTTTTGCAGCTAAACAGAATGAGGTAATTAGAGGAAAACTACTTCATCACAATATACTGCTGCCTCAGGCAAACTTGGGTTGTTGACTTGTTTGTTCAAAATTGTCTTGGTCATATCTGAATGATGTTTCAGTGGCATAGAACTGGTTTGTTAAAATATTCATCTTTTATGCATTTTTAAAATAAAAGCTGTTCCTAACAATCTAAAATGTCTCAGACTTGGCCAACATAACATAGTTAATATGTAACATGCTGTGTTTTTAAGTAATGAAGTGTATTCATTAGTAAAAACTTACTGGAATAACTTGTTACTAAGTCAGTGGGGAAGAAATTCATAAATATGAATAAGTCAGGCGGTCTTTTCTTCCAATTTACTGAAACTGCATTATTTGATACTAGAGCTGAAACAGTATACAGTACATTACCATTCAAGGTATAGTTTTAAAAATGATTCATCAAATATCTCTGAATGAAAAAAAAATAATAAATTGAACATGATGATAAATGCTCTTTTACCAAATCTTGTTATGGTTCCCAAGATGTCATAATCTTGAAATCGAAATCAAATTAAATGTAAGAATACACAACCACCAACAAAATTCCTTTTTAGTTTCATATTCATACACACTCCATACTCAATTATAGAGATACTGAGTTACTGAAATATAAAGGGCATTCTCTGCATCCGGCAAAATACCCAAATGATGGCCAAATCATCATGAAATTTCCCATTCCCTGTGAAACTTATTATTATTATTAAATTATTATAATCTTAACAAACTGTTTCTATGACAACCACTGGAATCTAATAGCACACAATTTCTCAGGGGAACTTCAACATATATACAATAATATGACTGATCATCTCTCACATTCACCTGTCAGGTGCTTAAGAAATTTGAATTTTGTAGTGGTCAAATTGTCAAAAATATTATTCCTTTGGGGATTTGTATTCAAGATGAGGAAAATGATTAAATTATAAAGCTAAATGATATTAGCTCTCACTGCGATAATCCTGAATGACTGATTTCACATTGGGAATGATAAACACATGTATATGTATAACAATTTTTGCTGAAGAATACAAATAACATTTCCAGCACGAAAGTTGCATGGCAGATTTTTTTGTTTGTTTTTTGTGTGTGTGTGTGTGTGTGTTTTTTTTTTTTGGGGGGGGGTTGTTCTTTTCTGGCTTTTTTTTTTTTTGGGGGGGGGAGTGTTTCTTTCTGGGTTTTTTTTTGGGGCGGGGGCAAGATTTTCTTACCCATCAGGTTCAAGTCTAAAGCATGAAAAATCGCAAATGGGTGACGATTTGGTCTTTTCCAAAACAATGTGTGGCAAACAATTCCTTCACTTTTGACTAAATCATTAAGCATTGAAAATGCTTCAACTTTCTGCCTAACAGGTGATTATACCTGTACCCCAGTCAATATTCTCTTGCCGTCATGTTTCTACCCCAATGCAATTCAGACTACAGTAGAAACGGCTCTATGGTAGTAATGGCTCCCAACAACTCCCCGCATGTACATGTACAAGCACAAGTTGCAACGAAATGCAATAATGCATGCGCATTGCTGAGAAAGCGTGCAACTAATAGGAATCCATGTACGTATATCACATAAAATTGCAAATACAAAGTGCATTACACCCAGGGGTTGGGGGGGGGGGGCAGCACCAGGGTAAAATCTGTGGGAGGGCAAAAAGTTTCAGGTGGGTGAAAATGCAAAAAAACCCTAAATTTTAGTCATTACACTGCAAAAAACCTATTTTCTGTCTCAAATTTGTTTCCCTTCCCTGCTCCACACACACAAACACATAGACAAACAGACACGTACACCCACACACACACACACACACACACACACACCACCCCTACACACACAATACACACATACACACACCTACACACATGCATACACACATACACCCACCATACAGACACAGACACACACACACACACACATCCACACACACACAGTCACACACACACATGCACACACACACACACACACACACACACACACACACACACACACACAACACACACACACACACACACACACACACACACACACAACACACACACACACACACACACACACACACACACACACACACACACA